>VWYK01113764.1:0-10802 GCA_013399775.1 Semnornis frantzii | reverse complement strand
CAATATAAATCTTGCCATATAGAGGAACTGCGTAAAGCTTTGTGAATAAAAAGCTTCATGTTGTAAGATGAACCTCTAATATACAAAATAGTTAAAACCACAAAAAAAAAATCTTACTATTTGGTAGGCAGCTTAGAAAGTGGAGACTTCTTTTAAGCAGAAAGTACATGGACAGCAAACCCAACCCAAATGCAGCTGTTTTATGAGCTATAAAGTCAATAATGCTTTCACGGCTCCTTTGGCTACAAAGATGGTATGTTTTGACTGTGCTGTGGCTGTAATTATGCTGCCAAAGCTCAAAGATCTTCTCTGGAGCTTGTGAAACTTTTGCTAGCAGGTAAACTTTGATGCCCTGCTAAGTCTGAAGTGAGTTGTAGATTCAGGTTTTTGAAAACCAAGCTTATGGTCCCAGAAGGCCATGGCTTCCCTTTCAGTTTGTCCCTGTATCTTGCACTTCTGCTGAGGAGATACTTGTATCCCTTTAACAAATAATTCACATAAGAATTCTAGTTGAATATCTGCTTCTATCTCTCCTGGGTTTGCCACAAGGCATAAAAAAAAAGGTTCATATAAAACCTTGCCTGGTTTGTCTTCAGCTCTATTGCCCACATGCAATATCAGCGTTCGTGGTGAGCAGCTGTTATGGTCCCCAATACATACATTTTAGGCATTCATTGTTAAAATAATTTTAGCTCCTTTTCATGCTCCCCACACACAAAAAAAGTCTCTGCTTCCTAAGCTGCCTACCCAGTGGTACACTCATTTTTAAATTAATTTGCATGTGCGGAAGAGTACATTTAGTCTACTCCTACCATATAAAGCTCTTTCTCACCACGTATTTGCACAGTTCCTCAATAGTTACTGATGGCAAGATTTAAAAAAAGTTCACCTAAAATTAGATTCAGAACCATGACAAGAACTATGGCAAGTTCCTACAAAAGGCTTTCATGGTGCTTAGCAGAACACTGTGTGATTGGCATTTCTGAAATGAAGTTGGATAGTTGACAGCCTATGTTACAAATTTAGGAGGCTAATTTTAGGTTACAGTAATCTTGCCCTGTGCCTGAAGACTCGATCCATCCTGGAGAGTCACCCACTCTGGATGCCAGGACAAGCTGAGAGAAAAGCTCTGATGTTCTGCTTGGACCCAAAGGATGACAGCTGGGCACACTTGCGCTCACTTGACTTTGAAGCTATTTATAAGGCTTTGTTAGAGTTCCCATTTATATAGTTTCCCCTAATGTATTTTTGGGTCTGATTTATTTCTAATATGAGGCAAATACAACCATGGAACAAATCAGTCTTAAAAAGAAAACAGGATGATAAAATTCAGCAAGTGTTGACATATATTTTTAATTACAGCAGATAAATTTATTTTGTTTAATCCTTAGAAATATGACAAATTATGGTAAACTTCAATGAAATTTGAAGAAAATAAAGGCAAAGTCTCTCTTTCCCTTAAATCCAACTATATCCACACATCCATATAGAAGAGTTGTCAAGTTTTAGATGACATATTTGCTCTCAATGTTTTTTTCTCATCTAAGTTGGTTGCTAAGCTATAGGCAAGCATGTGCAATACAGAATGACTCACAGACTTGTAGGCCAGGATGCTTTTCTTGGTTTTTCCATTGAGCATTCTTTTTTTCCTACACAGATATAAATAAATGCTCTTGTTGACTTCCCTGTCATTCTGAAATTATTTTAATTTCATTTTAAAATGTTTTCTGTGATTAAAGGGGAACTATTTCATTACCATCTGTTACAACCTTAAAAGTTCTGTTCTTGCATACTGGTATATACAGTGCCACAACACAATGTAGTAACATAAAGAAGGAAAATAATATCCTGAAATGAATTTCTGTAAAATAACGTCTGTCTAAAGAAAAGAAAATTAATATGTATGTGATCTCTTATCCAGAGAAATCAGACAGCTTTGGGAGAAGGCAGTGAGGTTTCACAGATCTCAATGATTTGAAAAAGAGCTTAGAAGGGAAAATGATTTTCCCATTTCTTTCTCTACTCTTGCGACATGAGATTTGCTATAGGAACAGGAAGGGGGAAAAAATGAGCAAGGCCAGGAAATGGAAGGTCCATTTGAACAAGTCTGAACTTTTGGTTTCTATAGGGGTAGTAGTTTATGGCATCGGTGCCAGCTGCTGCTGCGGTGAAGATCGCTTCTGCTGGCAATAAGCAACATCTCCCTTCTGCACTCCCCATCATCAATTGTAATGAGCTTTGCTGACTTTATCTATACCTGGAGCCAACTCAGGTTCTAGCCAAGAGCTCATTCAGATTTGTTTATATTTTAATCCTGTTTTATTATCCAGGTACAGTGGTCAATTAAATAAAAGGTATTCATACTTGTCCACTGTGCTAACTGGGCTCATAGAGCTGATCTTGTTCAGAGTCCAGCATAACAATTTTGATTTTATTTATCTAATGTCTAATTCAGATCAAAACACTTGGATGATTATTTCATGTGTGCTAAGTTTTTTTATACATATAGCCCTCTGTGCTCTTCCCCCTCAGGTACATTTACATTTGTTGTGTATATTTATTACCCTTCCAGTTCCAGTGTCACCTTGGATATCACAGGTGCCCATCAGTGGAACATCAGATGGAAACAGGAAAAATGCAGAGAATATGAGGCAGGGGACATTGCTTTAATTTTTCAGCAGACTTCTGGTTTCCTCCCAAGCATCCTGGCCTGTAGCAGAATTGGTCACCGCTAAACGAGTGACAGATGGTTTGTGTTTGTAGTATGAGCAGCTCTAATGACCACCTTTGGTTCCCAGACAGTGACTGCAGGACAGCTACATGAAAGGTTTCTTTTCAATTCCAAGAAGCTATCTTCTTTAATAGAACACATTCACATTTTCTTTCTATTTGCTTTGTTTTGTTGTTTTTCCTCCTACCATTTTCCCCTGGTGGGTAATTAGATAATTCTGAGGGCTGATTAGAGAAAAGAATAGACTCCAAACTTCCTTTTCCAAATAAAGCTTCTTGCTCGGTGCTGCAAGGTTTAGCTTTTCTCGAGTATGAAATCCACACCTCAAACGGTACAAAATTCCACATCCTGCTGGCCAAATAGAGACAGCCTGACTCACCATCAGCAGAGAAGGGACGAAAATCAGGGTAGCCATGTTTTGAAAAACAGAGATCTCAGTCACTGTTTACCCACTGGGAGCGGTCTTAGTTACCCAAGATTAAATGTTATGTAAAGCAAAAAAACCAGCTGCTTTGCCAGCTTGTAGACAGCACAGAGTGAGGGGGCAACTATTACAAAATTTCATTTAAACATCTATGAACAGAAGAAAGAGAGATAAATGTTCCTAAAAGAAGGACTCTTGAATTCCTCTGGACTGAGCAGGATGGTATGAGGCCAATTCCTTAGCTGTTTTTTGCTGTTTATTTAGATTTGTAAGATCTAGGACACAAGACTGCCTTATACTGAATGTAGCACACTGTAAAATTGCCATCTGGTTTCAGCCATACCTTGAAATTTACAAAAGGAATCAATGCTAATATTTCAAGCACACTTAATACTGCATATTTATTCTATACCCTGTCGTTCTGTTTTGGGTAACAGCAGAAGGAACAAAGGTCCCTCTTTGTGAGCTTCTTTATCCCACTTAATTCCAGGGATGTAGCAGAAAGCACCATGTACTATTTAACCACATGCTACTTAGATCCCTACTGTTTTATCCATCTTCCACACAAACCTAATAAGAGATTCTCTCTGAGATTAACAAAGAGACAAAATGCCATGCAAGGAACAAATTACTCTTAATAATATTACTTATAATTTGGGTTGCAGTGCTATCTAGTCTCCCATTTTGCAGCATTAGCAGAGTTCACAGCATGCTAAGCACTGTACAGACCCGGGACTGGTAACTAGGCTCTGATGGTTACCAGTAATGTCCTCTATTACATGTCATGTCCTCTGCTGTTGACTGAACGCCTCATCCAATCTGTTCCATTAACCTTGAGCTTCAGGTCTATACTTTGAAACTTGTGCTTTATCATCAAGAAAAATTTAACTGAAGGCCCACAGAATCTCTTAGACGTTTTAGATAAGCTGCAATGTATTTTAATAAGCTATTGATTAATTTTCTTCCACAGTCTAAAAAGGGCAAGAAGAAAGCAAAACAAACTTCTGAGAAGTCTCCGGACTGCAGATCTGAGGGCAGAAGTAAACAGAGAAGTAGCTCAATAAATGTTAAGAAGAGCAAGGTGAGTGTTTCATGCCTGAAAATCTCCCAGTGTCTTTACTGCCAATTGCTGACACATCTATCACAGCACTGACACAAATTAGAAGTGACCATATTGAGTAAAACAACTGCCTGGACCCTCCCTGGAACCTGCCACACTGAGCTTTATCTCACATTTTGCTTCCCTGAGATAGGTGGTTTGGCCCAGCACAAATTCCTTAACTCTCTGCAATTTCAGGAATTATGCTCCGAATAGTAACAAGTTACAGAACTACACCACTATGATGTTGTATGTATTCTATTATTTGTTTGTTTATTTAATATTTTAAATTGCAGTTATTTACTGCTTTCATTGTACAATAACCTATTTAAAACATTCATCAATTTGAAGTCATCCCACAGTAATAAAAGTATACACTGAAAATTAGAATCATAGAATCATAGAATGACAGAATGATAAGGTTGGAAGGGACCTCAAAGATCATCTAGTTCCAACCCCCTGCCAGAGGCAGGGACACCTCCCACTAGTACAGGTCACTCAAGGCCTTGTCCAACCTGGCCTTGAACACCTCCAGGGAGGGAGCAGCCACAACCTCCCTGGGCAACCTGTGCCAGTGTCTTACCATCCTCACTGGAAAGAACTTCCTCCTAACATCCAGTCTAAATCTCCCCTCTGCCAGTTTAAACCCATTGCCCCTTGTCCTGTCATTGCAAGACCTTGTAAATAATCCCTCCCCAGCCTTCCTGTAGGCCCCCTTCAGATACTGCAAGGCTACTGTAAAGTCTCCTGGAAGCCTTCTCCAGGCTGAAGAGCCCCAACTCTTCATAACAGAGCTGCTGCAGCCCTCTGATCATCTTCGTGGCCTCCTCTGGACCCACTCCAACACTTCCATGTCCTTCCTGTGCTGGGGGCTCCAGAACTGCACACAGTACTCCAGCTGGGGTCTGATGAGAGCAGAGTAAAGGGGCAGAATCCCCTTCCTTGCACTGCTGGCCACGCGGCTCTTGATGCAGCCCAGACTCAGTTGTTGTCTGGGATGCACTCACACTGCAGGCTCATGTTGAGCTTTTCAGCAACCCAGACCCCCAGGTCCTTTTCCGCAGGGCTGCTCTCCAGCCATTCACCACCCAGCCTGGATTTGTGCTTGGGATTGTGCCTGCTTAGGTGCAGGACTTTACACTTGGTCTTGTTGAACTTGTAGATATAGGTTGGCCTATATCTAAATCTCTCTACAACTCCCTGAAAGGAGGTTGTAGTGAGGTGGGTGTCAGTCTCTTCTCCCTAGTATCAGGTGATAGAATGAGAGGAAATGACCTGAAATTACACCAAGGGAAGTTTTGATTGGATCTTAGGAAAAATGTCGTTAGTAAAGGAGTGGTCAGGCATTGGAAGAGGCTGCCCAGGGAGGTGGTGGAGTCGCTGTCCCGGGAGGTGTTCAAGAAATATGTTGACATGGCACTTTGGATTGACAGCATTCAAAAAAGCACTGAATGTGAGGTCAGCATGAGAAAAGAAAGCAGTGAGGACAACTCGAGGATGCCCTTGTGATGGAGACTGAGCACCCTGTTCGTCACAGAGGAGCTTCTTTTCTGGTGACATTGAGGTGCATTAGCAATAGAGAACTTTATCTGATGTTTACTCTGATTCATCTTTTCTATTCGCTAATGGATTTTTTCTCCAGAGCTTTCCACGTGTCTCTCTTCAGCAGATACAAACATGATAAAAATTGCTTTAAAAAAATCAATAAACACTTAAGTGTTTGGCAACTTCTCAGACTTTTTACTGTATCATTTACTCAACAGTTTAATGCTTATTAGGAGAAACTTGCCTGTTAAATATTCATGTGCAGATTTAGCAGAGATAACACAGCACAATTTGATTCAGGTTTTCTGGTTCTTTTCTATCATTCATAACAAAATTAATTGTTTCAGAGGATGGAGGTTGCATTTGGTGGAGAGTAATACCTGATGGACTTGTTTGAGGTCAGTGTCAGGATCTATCCCACTGTATTTCAGTTTGAGGTGGTGAAGTTTCCATCATTCAAAATTTGGAGCTTTTTTTGGCTTTAAAAATGCCAAGTCGGCTCAAATTGACCCAGCTTATGCAGCTGTATCTCCCTTGTGTTCTTTTCTGCCACTTCACCCTGAGAGACTGTCTCTGTGCTGGGGATCTGCTTTGACAGAGGAGATGAAGAACACTTGACCATTTCAGTAGTAAATCCATTAAATTTTCTCAAGTTGAACCTGTTTTGCCTGTGACACTGGACAATGATTTCTTTGTCTTACCTCAACCCATAAGCTTTCTCATCATATTTTCTCCTCCCCGAACGGTTGAGGAAGGTGAGTGAAAGAGCAGCTGGGTGGGCATCTGGCAGTCAGCCAAGGTAAACACATCACACTGCAGGTGAAAGAATTAATTAAACTGTTTGAACAAATCCAACCTAAAATAGAGAATTTGACAGTTATAGCAGTATTTCAGGTTGCTGTTAAAAAAAAAAAAAGAGTATCTGCTGCTATGACTCACTTGAGGACATATTTTTATGAAATGTGTATGGCATATCCTTCAAGTTGTTTAATGTTTGAGCAATTATTTCTTTCTTTCTTTATTTTCATAAGATGTCCCACTGCAACATGGTCAGACACACCCTTTGGAATACAGCATCTCAGATGTAGCTAGATCACAGCTTCCAAGTGAGGTGCACGCTTAGCTGCAAGGGTAATGTCTTAATTAGCTGTGAGTTACAATGCTGAGCGGAGGAGCAGAAGCAGTGGCTGAGCAGCAGCACTATGTTGCCATCAAGTGGTAAATACACTGGTATCTGTGTAGTCAGAGTGATCGTGGGTGTCTGGCATCCACTGAATGAAGACAAAATATGTATGAAAAGAAGCTGCTTTTCATTTCTTTGTGTTATCTCTATCTCTTCACTGGTGATTGATCAAGCGAGATTGTTTCTTGCACACTTACTCTTTGAATGAAAGACCTGGAGAAGTAAATTTTCAAATGATGCACTTAGGGTATGACTTTTGACAGAATCTCTCAGGCAGAGCTTTAGCAAAAATGCCATGAAAAATGTATGTTCTCTTTTACCAGGATGTCAGCCCTTCAACTTCATTGGCATCATTGTGCAATAACACTGCTGTCGTCACAAAAACGGTTACCAAAACACGTCCTCTGAAGCAGAAAATGGACTTTGTGAATCTTAAGACCCAGCAGCTGCAAAACATCAACAAGCAATCCCAAAGCTTAAAAGATCTGGAGGTCCAACTGCTGCAAGTAGAGTGTGAGGAACTCAAAAGTCAGCTAGGATGTCTGAGGGTAGGTAGAAATCCAATCCTGTTCTCAACATCTAACTGTGCTGATAAACAGTTACAGCAAAAACAGTTTATTTTTATAGGTGTCAAAATCAAGGAAAAAGAAACAGACAATTTTTTTTTTCTGCTCAGTTTTCATCCAAACATCTTATTAAACATTGTGCAAATTATGGTCTGTAGAAGAGCATTTGTGTTTGAATTCACAGTACTTCTGGTTTAGCCTCAAGTTCAGAATTTCAATAAGGATATAAGCTTGTACTGAGTGGCACTCCAACAGTTTGTACTTACTGTACTAGCATCAAACTCTTCTCAGTGTTGGCTTGTATGAAGCTTGTGCCCTACCAACGGCATCTCTAAGCCCTTTATTACCACAACATACCATGTAAAGAGGAACTTCTTCCAGTTCCCAAAAGTGGGAATTGTCCATGATTTTTCCTCCCTTGACCTAACCTGGCTAGGTTGATAGCCTGAGGAATTTTACTAAACATGAAGTAAGATACTGATGCTATGAAGAGACATCTTACTTTTCAGGTGGCAGAGGATTACCAAAGTGAGCATAAAAAGTCACACGCAGAAATCTAGATCAGATGTGATTGTTTAGTTACAAAATTAGCTATGAGAAATCATGTTACTATCACCATATAATTGAGAATTTGAATTTTGTCCTGTCATGCAGGAAGGGCTGATGGGGCAGAAGCCAGGTGACACAGAGGAGTTACTGAAGCAATCTCAGAAAGAGCTCCTGTGGCTTCAGAGACAGCTGTCCTTTATCTCCACAGGAGGCTTGGTGGGTGTTTTGGCAGCTACCAAGGTAAGCTCCTGTATTATTTTTTCAGTCTATCTCACTATACAAAGTTGAAGGAAGTGAAGGTTTTATTATCATTTTGACTTGTTTAATTGAAACAAATTCACTGCGGGCTTTATTTTTCATGCTAGGGATACTAAGAGCAAAATTAATCTTTAAGGATGCATTTTAAATAATTCCTTCATGTAATTCAGAAAGGCCAGAAAGAACATGGAATTTATTATGGCCTGTGAAAGGTTGAAATGGCTTTCCATAGAGCCTTATTGGAAAGATCTCTTCTGTTCTATCTCATTTTCTGGCTCTCAGAGGATAGGATTACTATATTGGGATTGTTATTCTGGTGGGATCTTTGGCCTGACATACAGGACAGTAATTCCCTTTCTTATCTCAGCAGCGTGGCTTTAGATGCCTTCCTAGTTACTAACAACCCACCAGCAGCCCAGCTGCATCCAGCTCTGAACAGACAAACATGACTGTCAAGCTTGATGCTGATATTTGGCCGTGTAAACTATGAAATATTTTCAAGTATTGAGATGGATTAGCTATTTTTTTGTTTTGTCTATACAAATGCACATAAAGCAACAGATATCTTCAGTCAGTCATCAGACTAGACAAGATAGATTTCCAAAATGTGTCACCTGGAATCTTCTGGTATGACTTTGTGTCATATGCTACAGATGTATATTTTTTGCTGAAGCTCAGTATGTTAAGTGCTGATACAGTCATAGTCAGGAGGAATATTTGAATTTGAAGCTTGCATGTAGCTCAACTCAGGAAAAAAAACCAAACCAAAAACCTCCAACTTACTAGAATTAGTCTTTTGGGGGAAAAAAGAAAATAATTTATGCCACAAACTGGTTATAAAACCAAAAGTGCACTTGCCTGATGATCAAACTATAATCTAATCTGGGAAGGAACATATGATCCTGAGTAGGAACAGCTTTTCTCTCTGAAAATACCAGAGCTTTGTTGGTCTCATCATGAGTTATCCAGGGAAGATCATTTGGGGCTGAATTTGCACAAAGGAGTGTTCTTGGATGCATTATTTTTAGATGGTGGACTTTTCATTCAGAAAACTGTACTCTTTCTAGAATTTGCCAAGGTAGACTTTCAAGGAAGAAAAGTACACATTGTCCTATGACCATTTTCCTAATATTTAATTTTTTTGTAACATTTTTTATTCAGCATCACAGAACCAAGGATCAGATTTTAGCTGTTTTGTTCATATAATGAGGGACAGATATTTTCAGAAGCAAGCAGTAACTTTGAAGATCACATTATNCTCAGTCTTCTCTTCCCCAGACTAAAAAGCCCCAGGTCCCTCAGCCTCTCCTCATCAGGCAGTGCTCCAGTCCCCTAATCATCCTCGTAGCCCTCTGCTGGTCCTTCTCCAGCTGATGCCTGTCCCTTTTAAACTGGGGAGCCCAAAACTGAACACAGTACTCAAGATGAGGTCTCACCAGGGCAGAGTAGAGGGAAGGAGAACTTCCCTCGATCTGCTGGACACACTCTTCCTAATACACCCCAGGATCCCATTGGCCTTCTTGGCCACAAGGGCACATTGCTGCCCCACAGACAACTTGTTATCCACCAGCACACCCAGCTCCCTCTCCACAGGGCTGCTCTCCAGCAAATCACCTCCCAACCCATACTGGTGCAGTTTATTATTCCTTGCCAGGTGCAGGACTCTGCACTTGTCCTTGTTGAACCTCCTCAGATTCCTCTGTGCCCAGCTCTCCATGCTGTCCCAAGTTTCACTGGATGGCCACACAGCCTTCAGCTGTATCAGCCAAGCCTCCCAGTTTGGTGTCATCAGCAAACTTGATGAGCAGACTCTGTCCTCTCATCAGTGTCACTGATGAAGATGTTGAACAGCACATGATACTCTGCACCCTACTGTAATTCTAAACCTCTGAAGAGAAATGCTTTCAGTCCAAGTGACTGAGTGTTGCTAGAAGTTTTGGGGAGTAACAGTCTTACTAAGGTGCTCAAATAGGCTCATGCTTGGGAGCTGGACTAGCCAGAAATACAGGTAATGCCATTTTGGAAGGACTCCTTAGCTGTTTAGTGAGCACTATGGTTCAAATCTGTCACAAACTCAAAATCTGGAAAAGACAAAATTGAGAAAGAGATCATCTGCCAAGTCCATGGCTCTTAATACTTTGCAGTGAAACATCTGATGTTGACAGTTCCTGAAGATCAGGGTACTCTCCAGGCACTTCATAAAGATTAGGCTTTGGGGGAAATCTGGTTCCTTGTGGAATGTCAAACCTTTATGAAAATTCTCCTCCTTTTTCTCATTATGCCTGTCAGTAAAACTGTGGGAGGAAGACTGATACTTGAAAGGGAACTGTAAATTAATGTAGGGAGATATTATTAAGCAGAAAGATGTATTTCTGCAACTATTTTAAAAGAATTTAATAAAATACTGACTTGAGAGTGCAATATTTCCTTCCCCTGTTAAATTCTGA
>VWYK01113757.1:0-13024 GCA_013399775.1 Semnornis frantzii | reverse complement strand
AACATTGAAACCAAAAGGGCTTCTCTGAAGCTCTATAATGGCATTGTGCTGGATATATAGCAAGAAAGCGTTTTCTGAAAAGTGCTTCCTTTGTTAGCCTTTTATTTCAGTATTTTAATGGGGCAAATGATGTGATTAAAACACTATTTATGCTTTTTTGGGCCCATTTTGAAGCAGAGGCCTCTTAATCTTTGCAGTTGTTAAAAAACAAATGAAAAAAACAACTCAGTGTACAACATTCCAGTAAGGTTTAGTATTACAAAACTAAAATATGTTCTGGGAAGACTTCATAGCTTCTGGGGTTTTGTGAAAAAGAAGGCATTGGGCATACTTTATTCAACTTTTCCAGTGCCCTGAAGAACTGAAGCTTAACCAGTAACCATCCTAGTCAATTAAAATCCTAATTCAGTAGTCACTGGCATCTCTGCGTAGCCATCCCTGTTAAAAATGAAAGATGAAAAATACCCCTCAAAACAACCCAAGCCAAAAGTCCAGCCATGACACAGGAGATTGGACCATTTCATAGCTCCTTAATGTGGGCCTAGCATCAGAATAAATGTGTGGGTAGCAAATAACATGTCGGCAAGACCTAGAGCCTCTCTGGCTCTTTTTTCCAATTACCTGCTCCCAAGAACCTTCTCATAAAAGCAGACCTTCAGCTAACAGGGACTTCTCCTTAAAGGTACTTTGCTGAAGAGAATTCTGTTCAGGATATATTTGCTGAGGAAAAAGAACAAATTAGACCCTTCATTAACATGTTACTGTATGTGTTCCCCTCCTAAATGTCTCTTTTAATAAAATGTATCCATGTAACTGATGTCACCTTACAATCTGTATTTTACTTGGGCAAAACAGTAGCTTTCCAATCCAAGTAGTAATGAATTTACTAGTACTAGCAATTAATTTAATACTGGTAATGATTCATAACTAATTTCTATTACTGAAGGAAGAAAAGGAGATGTTTTTCTTACCCTGCTTTTCCTTGACTATCTCCTGTTACAGTGGCTTTGATGGTTTATGAGTATCTTCAGTAAACCTTTCACAAAAAGACTGATATCTCTTAGAAGCTGGCATTTTGCAATGCTGCTGGCCCTCCAGTGGAATAATTCTGGTGCAAAAGTCGATCTGTTGGTGGATGAGAATTGCAGGAGGTGGTTACTGCAAACTAAGTAACATTCTCGACCTCAGTTCTATGCCATAAGTCCGCACAATGCCATTGTCAATCTGCTCCAAACTATCTGCTCATGAATTCTGCATGATCCTTATGATAGAGTTAAAAGCCTGATCTTTCACCTGTTAATATTTTCACATTCGTCCTTAAGTTTGACAAATTTTATACTGTAAAGTTGACTTAAGTACAGTTTGATGTCAATTCTTGTGGAAAGAGCTTTCTGCATGTAACATTAGACACATACAGTTAAACAACACAGCATACTACAAAACTCACCAGAAAATGTTTTGGCACCAGCAGAAAGAAATCTCACCCTAACCATTTGTCATTTTAAACCATTGTATTGTAAGTTTTACCAGCTACTTCTAAATTTGTGCTTTATTTAAAGAAATAAAAGAAAAATCCTAAGACTTGTCTAGCGTAGTGAAATATGTGTATATCAGTTTTAGGATAAATAGCTAAGTCTTATTACGCTGTGTTACTTAACTTGTATATATAGAGTATACGTAAGAGTTTGCAGTAACCTGTTTCTCCAGGATTTCCAGTTTGAATGGATTTAAACTCAAACTATGAGATTAAGTAAATGATTTAGAAGATTGCAGAATAAACTGAGTGTAAATTACAGGAAGCTCTATCAGACGGTGAAATAATTTTTAAAGAGTCTTTTGGTCCTTGGCTCAAATTCAATAAGTACTGTTTGTATACCAAGATATGTGAAATGTAAATGTTGTAGGTTATATTTCACTCTTGTAGCTATAAAAATGTAGATCAGAGATAGCTTGTACTACTGAGTTAACAAAAGTTATACTAAAGTATCCTGTTAAAGAAAAAAAAGTATACAGAGAGTTAAGCTCGTTGCTGTAACCCCTTTTGGATTGAAGTGTGCTGATTATTATTTTAATTTTTTTAATATTATGTATATTTTATATATATATGTTCTGTAAAAGTATATATATATATAAAATGTATACATAAAATGGCCTAATGCAGACATCCGTTGTATTGCAGTTATGAGATGAATACATTTGGAAAGAACATTGTATCATAGTTCATGAATTTGCAGTGGATCTTTGTTTCTTTTTACTGTGGTATTTTAGAAATGAGTCTCAAGTTTGAAATTAGATCTGCCAAGTTGGAGTTTCGCTGCTTCAGCTTTGCACTGGGTGTCCGAATAAACCAGTATGAATGTAGTATTTGCCCTGTGTGAAGCAGCTACACCCCAACAGATAGGAGGAAAAAACCTAGAAAGAACTATTTCAAGTTTATCTTTTTGTATATTAAAATAAACAGTAAATTACAAATAATTGTTTCTCTTGTTGGTGTGATGTTAAAAGTTGTTACTTTATTGTCTTTGGCATCTAGCTGGAGTATTTCCATTTCCACAGAAGGAAGTTCTCATGTTCTAATGGCATCTATGTATCCAAAATCTGTAACAGAATCACTCAGAGGCATAGCTGAGGCCGCTACCACCCATCACTTCTGAACTCCTCCAAAGGCCAGAGGGAATTAGCTCAAATTGTGTGTTGCCTCTTGCAGCACTGTGGTAACACTACCTGCCGCTCTCAGAGAGTTCACACAGCACACTAGACACATGTTAACCTGTATCAATAATACAAAGTGCAGCAATGTAGCTGCAGATGCCCTGCCAGTGATGGTGAATTTAAATCCTAAGGCCTCACAGTGAAGAATCTCTTTCCACCAGCTCTAGCAGAGGAGCTGAGCAGGAAGTAAGGGACAGAGATCGCACAAATGGCTCTAAACTGGTTTACAAAAAATTTGCCAGCTAATACCTTAACAGTTGCTGGAAGTTAAAAGTTACACCAAATGTAGAGCTGCTTTCAGAGCCATGAGCAATATAAGCAGTGTGCACACTGCAACTGCACAGACAAGAGGATAGATGGTATTTCCTTGGAAAAGGGATGCTCTTAGTAACCATGCAGCATGCACAAGTGCTACAGAGCTCCCCATGAGGGAAATAGCTTTGATGTGAGGTACCTGTTGTCAGGGTGAGCATTGCACCTGGGATTAAGGATATATGCCATGGGTTCTGGGTTTGGTCTTTCCCCTGCTCAGCTTCAGCTGAACACCAAACAAGATGCAGTGAGGCAGAGGGAACAGACCTGGAAAGAGGTTTTAAAAATAAAAATTAAAAGCTTGAGATCCCTGTATTCATAGCAATGCAATGAGCTCTGTAATCCCCACAACACAAGACAAGACCAGACATTTCTGGGCTGTCTGCAATGAAAGGGTGGTGATGCAGCCTTCACATTTTGGTGTATTCCATTGCTAAACTGGTCCATTTTTTTTAGCAAAAATGCTTCTTGTTTCGGTTGGAAATGCTTACGGCGGACCATGAGGCCAAGATCATAGAATCATAGGATTGTTTGGGTTGCAATGGACCTTAAAGGTCATCTTGTTCCAACCCCACTGCATTAGGCAGGGACATCTTCCACTAGAGCAGATTGCTAAAGGCCCCATCCAAGCCCGCTTTAAATACTGGAAGGCCAGTATATGGCCTCCCTGGAGCCTTCTCCAGGCTGAACAACCACAACTCAGCCTGTCCTCACAGAGTGGAGGTGTTCCAGCCCCCTGATCATCTTTGTGACCTCTGCCATACCTGCTCGAGCAGCTCCATGTCTTTTTTACGTGCTGGAGGCTGAGCTGAAAGCCCCTGAGGGGAGCCAGATGGAGGCCCCTGAGCTGAACACCATACTCCAGATGGAATCTCACAGGAGCAGAGGGTCCCTCGACCTGCTGGCCATGCTGCTCTTGATGCAGTGCAGATACACACAGTTGGCTCTCTGGGTTGTAAATCGATGTTGTCAGCTCATATTGTTTTTCAACCGCCAGCATCCCCCACTCCTGCTCCATGGAGCTGCTCTCAATCCACTTACTGCCTAGACTGAGCTTGTGCTCTGGATTGCTCTGACCCAGGGACCCATTAACAGGTACCTGTGAGGGGGAAATAATGATAATTTTGGTTTTCCCGACAAAACAATGATAATGGTTGGTTTTTTTCTGAGAAAAAGCCTGATGTCAAATCGCTAAATGGTGACTAATCCCCAAACCCTCTATCGGCCTCACTGGCGGGGACTAGCTCACCCACTAGTCTCCGGGCGGCCCCTGTAGGTCCCCATGAGGGCGAACAACGCACCTCGGCTCTCATTTTTACAGCGAACTCCAACTGGCGCGTCCTTTGCCGATCAGCCACCGCCGCTCTGAAGAGATGACGCCATGGCAGTCGGGCCCCTCTGCTGCCGCCGCCGGGCCAGCAGGGTGCGCTGCTGGGCAGCGCGGAGCCCGCCGCTATGGCGGCTTTCCCCCGCCACCGCCGCTTTCTGGGTGGCTTCGTCTGCGGGGCCGCGGCGGGAGCCGCTGTGTCGTGCTGGACTGCGTGGCGGCTCCTCCGCAGCCAGAGCCAGGTGGAAACGGTCCCCGAACGAGCCCTGCTGGAGGGTAAGAGCCGCGGGTAGAGGGGAAGCCGGGTACGGCGGCCTCGTGGTTCTGCGGGGCGGGCGCCGCGGCGCCTTAGCGAAGCGGTGGCAGTGACGTTTCAGTGCCGCCCCGATCCCTACAAACACCCTCCAGCCGCTAAACCCCTTTCCTCCCCTCAGTGCAACCTTCTAGCATCTGCCTCCATCCTGAGGTGCCCGAAGCGGGCCAGGAAGGCCGGGAGTGCCTCCAGTAGCTACGGCGGGCTGTGCTGGGTAGGGGATGCTGCATTGTAACTTGCACTAAAAACGCGACTTCCCCTTGTTCCACCTCCTCACACCGACATGTCAGTGACACACCAGAGAAGTACTTTTGTGCAGCTGCCCCAATGGCTGTCAGTGTCCCGTGTCGCAGTGCGGAGCGGCAAGCAGTCGTCCTGTGTGATCTGGTAACTTCCCCGTATGTGCATGTAAGTGTCCGTTATGATTGAACTCGATGACCATAAAGGCTGTTGCAAGTGAAACGATTCCATGGTCCGCTATTTACTGTTAAATATATAGTTCGTGTCAGGCCACAACTAAACTTCAGCTGTTGCGCAGACCTGGGGGGGACAAGGCCAGTGCAAGTGGTGGCGTTTGGTCCGTGGAGACCCCAGCCTGCTTGCCATAGGGTCTTGCAGGGTGCGAGGCATGGAGAGGAGGCTGATCAGGGGCACCAAGGTCTGCTGGGGATTAAGTTTTCTCTGCAGCCTGAAGGCTTCAAAAGTATCAAAGTGTTGGAAAGCATGGTAAGAGTTCCTCTACAAACCTGAGTTGCTGTTGAGCAGATGGCTGGAGGACAAGGAAGTCAGTAAGACAGATGTAAATATTCCTGCATGAGAGAAAATTGTTGCTTGCAAAAACCATAAATCTGAAAGTGACGCTTTGATTCAGTCAGCAGGGTGTAAGTGTTCCCCATGAGGCCCAGACTTATGCTTATGCTCAACTCATACCTCTCAGTTTGTGAAGAGGAGTGCGATTTCGAGCTCTGAAATGTGTGTGTTAATCTTCTGTGTCTGCAGTGCCTTGTGATCTGATTTACCCTTACATACCTGGTAACTTTTCTTCTGAAAGTCTGGAGTGATTGCTAAGTAGATGTGTGTAGGCATTAGAGTGAGTTAGTCCTAGAGCTGAGATTTTCATACGAGGCCATTTGGGCAGCAGAGTTTCATTGGATTGCTCTCAATATTTTTCATGGTCTTAATTGTGGCAGTAACCTCAAATAGTTCCAGTATGTTTACATCCACTGAGATGCTTTCCTTACTATCTGGTGTCTGATGACATTTCATCTTTAGATGACCTGCTTGTTTGTTTTTTTTCTCCTTAGAACCTGTAGAGGAGTCTCTGCTGGAAAAATATGGATTCCCTGAAGCTGGTACAGAGACGAGATGTTACACAAATCATGCACTGTCTTATGACCAGGCAAAACGGGTGCCTAGATGGGTGATTGAACATATTTCAAAACAGAAGACCCTAGGTATGTAGGTATTAATTTCCTTATATTTATGACATCCAGAATGATCTGTGGCGTTCACATAAGGTGTACCCAGGAGCAGGCAGGGCGAAAATTCCTGTAGTGATCTCTAGTTATTGATTTTTCCACCAATTCCCAATCCCACTGGAGGCAGCAGACCTCTGAGTGGATGATGTCAGCTTCATGATGGTATCACAGCTGATGTTGCCAGTGATTGAAAAGAGATCTGCTACTTCAGGTTTGCAGGCCTCTTCAGTATTCTTTCTCCTCTTGGGACTAATCTGGTATTGAATGTAAAGTACCTTGCAGGGTGTACCTGCAGGGGATACACGGCCCAAGGACTGAGTATATCCATGAGAAATTTCTGTTATGAATTTGTGAAACAGCTCGTGAGCACCAGGTGGATATAGCTATGTCAGTTTAAGCACTCAAAGCTGTGTTGCAGGGCAAAGGTTAACTCTCCTCTTTTAAACATGAATGGAGGGAAGAGGAAACACTGAAAATAAAACTTACCTCGTTCAGACTTGCAAAGTTCAGTGTTACTGCTCAATTGTACTTTCATCTTTAGCTGATGTGGTTAGTTCTGTCATCTGATTTATGTCAGTTTAGGTAGTGCTACGTATGTGTGACTATTTGTGTGGTCAGCACCTTTAGTGGCCAGACTTTCATCTGGAGATCTTGAAGAGAATTACTCAGAATGGGAAGAAAAGATGACTTGCCCATTTGTGAGATAAAAATGGAGCAGAGGGTATCAACAGTTGTAATTATTCAAAGCCAGATAGGGCATTACCTACTCACTGCAGCCATTATTTACTTTGATGCAGCTCTGTTATATTTTGTGATGTGCATTATCTAATGCTCTTTCCCCTGTTCTTTATGCTCAGTGATATTTTCCTGTCAGTGGTGAATGAAATATGACTGGTATACAGTCATTGTAAATTAAGTTTGTAGCATTAGTTCAGTTTTTATAAAGCAAATTATTAGTAATGGAGGTAACTGTGTAATTGTAAAATGTTTTATGAACACAGTAGCTCTATAAATATATCTTAATAACTGTCGTCAAATTACCTTTCAAAATTAAAAGCGTGATCTTGAAAATATTTATAACCAATCCCTAAGTAGCATCATTGATTCCACTCTTTTCTGAAAAGAAAGCAGTTAATTCCAGGCTTCTTTCAAGTGGGCTTTAACAACTGAATTGTTGAAATGTCTTCCAATCAGATACAACTAACCTGCAAGCTGAAACTGAGCATCTTGAGGTATTCAGCTGTGATTTATGTCTGGCAATTTAGATTTGTTGTTCAGGGAAGGTCACAAAAACCTCCCATGTCCTGGAGTTTTGAAAGGATGCAATGTGAAAAACCATGGTTTATTGATAAGTAAGAACTTAAATGTTTTAAAAACGTGGTGGAAATTAGCTTTAAATATAAAAGAGATGTACAAAACAGTTTGCATAAGAAATGGACCATTTGCATCAAAGCAGTAAGCAGAATAAATGAGGATCTGTTTTTCCATTTTTATTGATAAATTACACTTTGTCTTAAATACTGAGATTAAATAGTATTTATTTTTTAATAGAAATTCTGATATTTTACACATTGTTAAACTTGTCAGTGTTGCTTCCTAAGCATTGGTGCTATGTTGAAGGAAGTACCATATCATGTGATTTACCAAAAAAAGAGACATGAAGCTCCTTCATTGTCTCCTGAGCTCTGTAAAGATACTCTGACCACCTCTCTGCTCTAACATCGCCTCTATCAACCTAGGCAATAGATGATCATCAAAGAGGAAGTTGCTTACAGGCACTGGTTTTCAAGAAATGCATTATCTGTGCACATGCTGAATTTTCCACTCTTTCCCTTCTTCCTTCTGGTCCTTTCATATTCCTAAGATTTTCAAAGAGCAGCCAAGAGGAGAGCATGTAGTGTGCTTTGTTCTCAGTCTGGAACAGAAGGAAGCACGGGGCGCATGGTGTGTTCACTGATAATATTGACATGACAAAGAAGCCAGAGCGTGTGCAGTTTGTGTGTGTGCACAAGCAGCAGTGATTGCTATTGAAAATTGCCCCTCACATTGTATTGCAGCAGGAAGTGCTTTATAAAGTCCAAGTTTGAGGTGCACACAGACCCTGATTCACGCTTCAATGAAAAACTGTATATATATGTATATATATATATATGTGTATATATATATATGTATATTTATAATATGTATTGCATCTAATGTGTAGCTGGAATTAATCTGGGACTGGAGCACAGATATTTAAGTTGAACTCTTGTCTTGTATCGTTGAGGAGAAAATACTCAGATTAGATTAATATTTTGTTCCTTAAGTGTGAGGCACTTGGCAAGATGGGTCAGAACCAGTTCTTCTCTTGTCATTATGATGGTTTAATGATAACCTAACAATTTAGTGTATCATTCCTCAGGCAACGCAGACCGAAAGCACTGTAAATTCAGACCAGATCCTAACATCCCTCTGATGTTTAGTGCTGTCAATGAAGACTACCTTGGGAGTGGATGGTCACGAGGACACATGGCACCAGCAGGAGATAACAAATTTTCAACAGTAGGACTTTTTTTCTGTCTTTTTAATTTATATTTATCAGTTGGAAAGGGTCAAAAGACCCTTAAAAATAATGTGTAATGTTCCTTTTGCAATTTTGAGATTGAACATGATCTCATTATTGATGCACAGACCTGGACTTGGAGTTACAAGTCTATTTCTAGCTGAGCACTGTAGGGTGCTCTGACAATCCACTTCGGGTGTCTAAAAGATGCATTAAATCACATCTAGATAGGCTTGTTTGGCAGAGATATGTGAGTATATCTTGTATAGTAGAGTGTTGAGCAAAGTCTTCTGAACGTCTTGTGTGTCACATTGGCTGGCTGTAATATGAAGGTGATAACCTTCATGAAATGAACCTTGAAGTGTCTTCCAAAGCGTAGTTAAAGGAAAGACAGGAAACGATGACTTCATTCTGACCAGTGGGTGCTGAGAAGGCTGGATTGGGTAAAGCAAAGATGCTGTATCGGCAAGGGGATTGCCTGGGTGATTTAAAGGTCTTTTTCCCTTCTGGCAATGACTATGAGGTAAATTAGAACCTTCTTTTGCTGTAGTTCCTCAAGTCTATAAAATGTCCTCACCTGCCATTTATTTGAATGGTAAGAAAAGCATGCCCTAATGCCTTGGCTGACTAACAAAACAGCCTTGAATTTATTAGACCCTTTTGTGAAATGTCCCTAATGCAGCAATTTGTCAATGAAGAAGCTGTTTGAATTTGTATTTCTGCCAGGCGGAATAGCAGTGCAGTGGGGCAGAGTGACAGCACAATGGAATGTGGTGGATGGAGGAACGAGTTGGTTTATTTCTATTGGAGGCATGGTTATTATTTGTGATATCTGGGGAGTTTTTGCTGGTGAGCTCCCTGTGCAGAGAGACCCTGGACCTGGTTTGAAATTGTCGTGGGTTTAAAGAGCTGACAGAGTAAAGCTCTCAAACGAATTGGAGAAAAAAACACAGAATCGTATTTGGAGAGAATTGCAGATAGAAATTACAAGGCAGATACAGAATCCATAAGCGAGCCCCCTTGAATTTTCCCCCATCCCAAAACTAAATCTATCATCCCCAGTGCTCCAGTCCTCCCCGCCTCATGCTTCTGCGATCCAAGAGGCCTAAACACAGCCTCTGGACACCCCAACCAGGCCTATGCTTACATGTTCACCCCGATAACGCAGCTCCTGCCTGCAGAGGGCTGGAGGGGGAGGAAAAGAGAGCAAGCTGGCCTTGCTGTGAGCTTATGAAGAGATAGCAGAATTGTGGGATTGAATAACAATCTTCAAGTCCCAAGAGGACTCTCTTAACCCTATAGTTCCCAACCTGGGACAGAAATGCAGTGAGATGATACAGTCTTTCAAATACATTATTAGGAAGACTGAATTTCACAGTTTAATTAGTGCAGGTAGTCTTTGCTTGCTATCCTAAGGAGCTCTGTCAGCCTCTTCACCTTTGAAAAAGTAATATGTTAAAAATACTGACAAATACAGGACCTATGAAGATTCTGGGTTAAGATCTTGAAAATATTTTACCCTGTGTTTCCCTGCACAGGCTTAGTCTTTTAGTGCCCAGTTCTTTGCATCTGCACATAAGTGGGCCTAAGTTCAGAAAGGTTTATAGAACTTTTAAAGCATAAATTAAGTAGGTGTTTGACTGATATGGTTTCATAAATCATTTCATTGCATGCATGTTATGCTATTGTGAAATATTGATGAAGATTTTTAATAAAGACTTTTCTTGTCAGGGAAGGGAAAAGTTAGCTATTAGGCAGTCAAATAAATGAAATGCATGGCTGAAAGCATTCAAAAAGAAGAGCAGTTAAGTAGCTTCCAAAGACATAACATAACTAACACTGTGTGATACAGTAATTGCTGTGCCTCTTTAATTGGATATTTTTGTGCTGTGTTTCTCTCAAAAAAAGAAAAAGAAAAGGTAAATTTTGCAAGGTATGCACCTCAGTTACACACCTCTTCATACAAAATAATTTTATAAATGTTCTGACTTGTTTTATCTGACCTCCTGTGTCGGCAATGTTAACACTAAACTAGAAATACATTCTGATCAGCTCATAAATGTTTCAATGACATTATATTTCTTTTCTTTCTGTCTACAGAGAGCTATGGCTGAAACCTTTTATCTGTCTAACATCGTGCCTCAGAATTATGAAAATAATGCTGGATTTTGGAATAGGTGAGAAATTCCTTGTAAGCAAACTAAGTGAAATATAGCAGGCTGTGGCATAAATGAAAAATGCCACACTTCTAAAACTTCTTCACATCTAAGTAATCTAGAGCACTTCATGGACTGTCTGTAGACATCATAGAAACCATGTCCGAAATGAAAGGCAGATCAGTCCCCACCCATAGTGCAAGAACAGTGTAGTGGTCATTGTACTTCTAATTCAATCAAACTGTAGTGGACATTTGTTTAGAATATGTAAAATTACTTCTTCTGGTTGATGTAGACAAAGGTACCAGGCTTAACATCTCTGTCCTTAAGGAAAACTCAGCAGAAGCAAGGAGAGGGTTTGGATGTTACTTTAACAATCTCTTTCTCAAAAAGACACTTCCACTGTGAGAGAGTTCAGATCTCTGTGTGTGGACATTAGTTCACTTTGAATTGGAGAACTGAGCACTTCCCACTGAGCCGTGACTACTTGAGGTCTTTAGGTGTTTATTCAAGTGCTGGCTTCCAAGTAGTAGTCAGGCTGGTTCTCTGTTACTTGTGAGCATCAACTGGACTGGCTTTCAGATGAAGTGAGGGGTTGATAAATTTAAACGTTCTTCACACTGGATTTTTATTCATTCCATTCTTTGAGCAGAGAAAAACAGTAGTAGAAGCAGGAGTGTTTCTTGCATAGGACTTTTGTTAAGACTGAAAAACAGGAGGGGAAAATGATGAATTTCCAAGGTTCGCTCAAGGGAAGGTTAAAAAAATTATGTACAACATTGTGCTGAAAGTCTATAAAAAATGCATCATCAATTAGCTACACACTGCTTTCCAGTTTTACAAGAAGGCATATAAAATCATATGAGGCATTCATTATGGTTATACTGTTTTATAGACAAATAAAATGCTATAGCATTTGAAAAGATTGGGTTTTTTATTGTTTTAATACCTCAAATATTTGAGCATAAAATTTCCTTTTACCAAAGCTAGGCATTCGTGCCAGTTCAAGGTAGGAAACCTTTATTTCAGTTAAGTAGGATCTCTGCCTAATCAGAAATCATGGGGAGTGTTCGAACATTTCCCCTGAAACGATCAGCCACGCAGCTTAAGCAGCTATTAGCACTTTTTTCACCCCATCTCCACAGTTTAAACTAGGTGTTTCTGCCATTTGTTTTGTCAGCCATTTGTTTAATGGTAGTCGTAAGGGTATCGTTTCACATGCTTGTATCCTTTTCTGACTTCAGTACTCTCTGTCTTTCTCTTTTTTCATTGTTTGCTTTTGAATTGTCTTCTGAGGTGTAGGCAGACAATACAGATAGTCAGTTTAACAGTCTTGTTTTTTAAGATGCTGATGCACCCTCCAGCCCCGTGGTTTTGTTGCTTTCCCCATCCAGTAGTAGCCTGACTGCAGGGAGCCAATTTCTTCCGCTAACCCAGTGAAACTGATTCGCGTTTTGTTTTGCTTGGTTATGTTTCTGCCAGATTAGAAAATTGGATCAGCTGGTGAGATGAGTGCCAGAGCCAGCATGGAAGATGGAGTAGGACTGTTCTGCTGGGGCAGACAAGGAGTATAGTAAGACAGGAAAGAGCAGGACTGCATCTTTCAGCAAGCTATTAGATAGTAAGCTATTAGACTTTTTCAGTGTTGGGATCTAACTGCACCTTAGTATTGGTCCTTCATTGTCTTCCCACCAATACTCTTGATTTGTTCATTCCTAATGTTCAACTATAATTTTTCTGCCTTGTTTTGAGTGTGATTTCATGGTCACTTGTAATCTGATCTCTGTCCCTGCTGCACCAAGAGCAGTTTGCTCCCTAGCTGCATTTATTCCCATTCTTCCTTGTGCCAGGTGATGCTTGTATTGCCATGCCTGAGACAGCCTGAAGAGCTGAGCTGCTTGCAAACAAAGCTGATGACAGCAGGAAGAAAAATGAGCTTGTGGTCAATACTTTGGCATATCACATGGCAGCTCACTATTACCGAAGAAGGGTTATTCCTGATAATTCTGATTTGTGAGGCTCATTCCTGCTAATTCTGGTTTGTGTAAACTGATGTAACTTGTTAATCCAGCACACAAAAATAAACCTCTAGGTTTTGTTCAAGCTTATTAACATATAGGAGTGCTAAAGGCGGCCCAAGGAAGAGGTTTGAGGAACAGCAATGAGACAGAGAAGCAGGTGAAA
>VWYK01113756.1:30494-40928 GCA_013399775.1 Semnornis frantzii | reverse complement strand
TTGTACTGCCCAAATACAGAGACACTGAGATAAAGTTCTTCTTTGTCTTTCAGCAGCACTCCAGGGCAAGTTATCTGTAAGAGTAATACATTCATTAAACAAACTGAACTTTAGTTACAGAAGTAATAGCTGTTTTCAAGATAAAAATGAAATGGCCAGGGTTGAAATGTTTGATTTCTGAGAGTCAGATTTTAACAGACTGTAGTCTGTTCTTCAGCAAAGAAAATTTCTTTCCTAAAGCAATTCCATTTGTACAGACTGAACAGGAAAAATAGTCACCATTTCAAAATAATCAGGAACAGATTCTTCTTACAGTAACTAAACATACATCACTGTCTTCAAGCTAAAATGAAACCTGGTATCCCAGTCCCACTGACTATATACCAGTCCCACCGACTATATACTAATCAAGGGTCACATCAGGCTTTATAGGAAGAGCCACACAGGATGAAGTTTATGTGATGGTAAGACACAAAAGCCTATCCAAATTTTAGTCTAGCTACAGAGAGAATGAAGCTGGTAAACATACATGCTTACATATCTATATCTGGCCATCAAAAAGGGAAAGTTTAATTGCCAATATTATATGAATTCTGTCTTCTAAGATGTAAATGAGCAAACTGAACTTCTGCCCTGTTACTATCAGGCACACATAACACAAAGTTTTACCTTGGAAGTCTGACCACCTTGGAGGGTAATTCAAGGCAAGGGAAGGCTCTTCATTAGGCTGCAAATACTACAAATTAATCTCTCAACCTTCTCTGGACAATTTGTATTCTTTAAGTAAGAATATGTTGATCGCTTTTAAAAGCTCTAATGAACATCAGATGTTCTTGCTCATGTTTTCACTGCAAGGATGTACACAGCTCACTGCAAAACTACTTGCTATTTTCTCCAGGCCCTGTGGTTTTATTCTATTACCCAGCCAGAGAATTGTCACCTTTCACTTCAGCTCTACTGCTCACTTTTTATCGCAGTATAATAAATATGAGGTTGTCTCTTCCAACATAAGGTTGCTAGAGAAAGTGTTCAGACTTTCAATTGCCAAGTAGAAAGACAAAGGGGGAGAGTGACAGGAATTAAAATAAGTGCTTTGGTTATAGTCTTCTATTCCAAAATGAGTGTTTTACTTGAGAAATCCTAACTGTATGTAAAAGATAACTACATAAACAGCGGAAAAACAGCCCCGGGTGAAAGAAATAATAGAAAACAAAGTGCAATAGGTGATTACAAGTGCAGTATAAGCTAAAAAATAGTACTCCTACTCATAAATATCTGAGGAGGAAAAAAATAAGGCTTTTCTCTCTGTGTAAATAAAGGTTTAAAATCTGCAAGGAAAGTGCCATAATAGCAGATATCTCAATCAGAACAGACTATGAGGCATTAAACAGCTTGCATGACACTCACACAGTTGCAAGAGTGAATGGGAGTGAATGAGGCAGATTTCACTCATACAAGGCAAGACCCTTCAAACCAGGTCCTGCAAGTTGTATTAGACTGGTTCTCAATTTTCTTCATTACATTTTTGTAGAATTTATAGTAATTCTTACCTAGGGTTTTGGGTCTTTCACCTTAGAGAAGGTAATCAATATTTGCCTTTTTTATTGAGATAAAAAGTAGAGAGATTTGAAGATACTGGAGAGGGCAAACCTACAAACAAGAGGTATCAATTATTCTGGCTATCCTGGGAAAGAGAATAAATTCTTACAAATCAGTATGTGGGGCAAGACTGCACAAGTGGAAGTTTGTGTTTCTGCTACCTGCAAGATAAACTGCACAACTCAGTGCCTAGACTGATACCTAATCTACGTGTTCATGTAACTTTGCAGCAGCTCCAAAAATGAACGACACACCTATCTGCTGTTCATGAAATCTGTTTTGCAATATGGATGCATGGAGCTGCACAACACTTAAGGAGACAAACTGAAGCTGGTATCTGACTGCAAGCCACTCAGGCAGGATGAGGGCCCATTTTAAAACTGTAATGGCATTACTTATGGATCAGCTAATGAATACAAATATCATTGTTGCAATTAACTTGTCTTACAAATAACTGAGAGGACTATGATTAGTGTCTGTGACAGTGAACCCTGGACTTCTCTGCTGCAGTTCCCAAGAGGATGTAAAATGTGTACCATCGTGAACAGGCAGAAGGAAGTCACCAAAGTGCTGGTGGACAAAAGGTTCACCATGCTACAGCAAGGTGCACTCAGGGCCAAGAAGGTCAATGGTATTCCGGGGTGCATTAAGAACAGTGTGGCCAGCAGGTTGAAGAACGTTCCCCTCTCCTTCTACTCTCCCCTGGTGAGACCAAATCTGGAGTACTATATCCAGTTGTGGGCTCCTCAGTTGAAGAGAGATAAGGAACTACTAGAGAGAGTCCAATGGAGGGCCATGAGGATGATTATGGGATTGGAGCATCTCTTATAAGGAAAGGTTGAGAGACCTGAAGGTCTTTAGTATGGAAAAGAGAAGACTGAGAAAAGATCTTAAAAATACATATAAACATCTAAAGGCCATGAGGATGGGGCTAGGCTCTTTCAAGTGGTGGTCAGTAACAGGACAAGGAGAAAGACACACAAACTAGCACACGGGAGATTTAACTTGAATTAAGGAGAAACTGTTTTCCTTTGAGCGTGATGGAGCACTGAAACAGGCTGTGCAGAGAGGTTGTGAAGTATCCTTCTCCGAAAATTTCCAANGTTGTGAAGTATCCTTCTCTGAAAATTTCCAAATCTTGCCTAGACACATTCCTGTGCAACCTGATCTAGGTGTACCTGCATAAGGAAGGGCGCTGGACTAGATGAACTCCAGAGGTCATTTCCAACCCCTACCATTCTATGACCTCATGGAAATGAACAGAATTCTACTGATCCCCTATGGCAATGCTAGAACTGCAGCTGCATATGTAACCCATGAAAAAGGACAGGCCTTAAAAAAAACTCCTTTAATTACCTGTTACCAGTAAAACAAGAGGAATTCCCCAAGAAGGAGAATGGACAGAATTAACTTCTGCTGAGTGCAAGCTTCCAGACAGAATGGCATTTTGGAGTTAGAGTTGCAAACACAATCTTCTCAGGGTGTAGAGATGCCATTTCAGTCTCCTGCCCTGGCAGCAATCCACAATGCTATTAATTCATCTCAGTGCTTAAAGCTTTACCCAACTTCACCGCCTCATTTGTGAATTCTCTATGTAGGACTGACATGAAGAAAAATGTGAATTTCATTCTGTTGCTACATGAGCAATCTAAATGCCAGCAGCAGAGGTAGTCACCAAAATTAGTCTCAAAAACCCAAATAACAATGAAATCTCAGTCTGAGCAATCATGAATTATTCAATTTCAATTAATGGCAGGATAAACCAAATGAGGTCTTTAACTAAGGCTTTCCATTTCAGAAGAGCAGCCTTTCAGTAATGAAGAAAACTACCAGTGTGATAAAGCAAAGGGCTGGTAGACTCAGATCAAAAAAAAAAAAAAAATCTTGGAATTTCATTAAGACAAAAGGAGCAAAACCCATCAGTATCTCAAAAGAAAAGAAAACCAAAAGAGAACAAAACTTTTAGCACAAGCGCATAGGTTTCAAAGAGGGTTAAGGAACAGGCAGAGAGCACTGTAAAAGAATATCAGAAATTTGGACAAGACTTTAGTCACAGAAAAAGCAGACAAGGAGAAAACAAATGGATGTAGGATCAATCAGCCAAGATGGGAAAAGCAACAAATCTGTGTCACAAATACAACCAAATATTTTGCCTAGGTTTTACATACTTAATCAAAGCCAGAAAACAAACAAACAATCAATTCAAAGAATAGAATTATGGAAACAGTATTTACCCAGTATGCACCAGAACCAAGGAGCTACAAGGGGGTTGAATCGCTTTCAGCCCAGGCTCTCAAAGAATGTATTTTTTCTTGCTGGATCCATACAGAACTAAAACCTATGTTATGAAAGTAAGAATACTACCATCTGTTGACAAAAACACCCCAAAAAACAACAAAAAGTCCACTTGAGACAGAAAGCAATCTGAAAAATTATAACCCCATCAATCAGAATATTTGAATACATGAAAGTAGACAATAAAGATAGGGAAAACATGACTAGAAAAAAGCCCAGCAGTGCATGTTTCATCAAATTAGATCAATTAAGGGAAACCTGATGTTTTCTTGAAAGCCTCTTTTCTGGGCAAAAGGTTATCACATGATGCCACACAAGAAATTATTACTTAGGATGCAGAAGATGGGAGTCAGTGTGAAAGTCCTAAGATGATATAGAATCAGTCAAAGGACAGCATCGGTGATGTGTAAAACTGGGAAGCATCAAGCTGAGGGTTACTAATAAAAACATTCTTCTGTATATCTGGGATCCAAGCTTTTTAATATTTTTAATGACCATGACACAAGAAGTCAGAGTGTTTGCGACTGAAATTCAAAAATCATTAGAGGTCAAGAAAAACCGAGAAAACCTCATTTGTGGGACCACAGCAATAAAGATGAGATGTGCCCACCATGTATTAACAACACTTTCTGCTTTCACCATGGATGAACTCTTCAATGCTGGGTAAGAGGAAGATGAGGAGTGTGCTAGTAAATTACATCACCTAAGGCAACAGCAAGATGCATTATGGAATATTGAATTCAATTCTGATCCTGATGAATGCAAATTTGAACAGTAGTACCCATCTTTATGAAGATCAAAAGACTGCTGAGCTTACCACAAAAAATACTACCAAAAGGACTAGATCTCTTTATCTGACAACTGTGAAATGACAGAACTGCTGCCCAAAAAATACATGAAGAGAGCAAACACCAAGGAAGGAAAAAGCTATTTAAGTGAAAGGCTAGTGTTGATATTTGTGTAAGTACAGGGCATCAACTACCAAGAAGGAAGTTTAGGAATGAAATGCCAAAATGGGCTCCAGGGGGGAGAAAAAAAAAGCCAAAACAAATGGTTCAAAAACAGGCTGAATGAAATTATTAGAAAGGGTTATCAGAGCGAAATTATATAGCATATGAGAGATATAACTGAACCCACATGTGCTGAAAGGGAGACTCAGATCTCTGTTGTGTTCTTCCTATTCTGTCCCCTTCCAGGGGACCCCTATTTGTAGCCTTGAGAGCAGGGTGAACAACAAATACCCACAACTTAAGCATCCTGGTGCTGGAGAAACACCTTTCCTGGTACGGGAGTAACTTGGGGCAATAGGAACAGAAAAGCAGAGCAGCTCCTTTCCAGGACTAAAACAAGCCTTTGCAGTATGAAGATGAACACTAGCTGTTAAGAGACAGTAGAGCAGCACTGTTAGGGTGATACTCTCACCATTTATGTGGAGAAATTCACAGCTGTTTTTGAGTTGCCACACAAGTTTGAGAACAAAGGTGGCTAAGCAAGTGAGAACACTGGGTCCATGCCCCAGTTTTTTTTGACAGCACCTCAGCTTTTCCTTACCCCAGGAGGAGTCCTAACCTCTGGCATACAGCAACAATGGCATATAAAGCCAACAACTCCAGAGTAACAACCTTCACCACTTTGTAAAAATTGTCAGGAGAGCAACACAGACTTTTACTTCACTCATAACTTGTATATATGCAGAACACATAGAGTGCACAAAGGAATGGATCTAACACGATCCATGCTCGGAGCCACACCCTGCACCTAACAGGGACGCATAAGCCATATAAAAGCAGCTGTTTCCTGGCCTTTCTTTTGCCTCCTCTCCCCCTCCTCGTTTTTGTGTTTGCATGTTTGGGTTTTGCTTGTTGTTAGGTTTTTTTGTGTTGGGTTCTTTGTTGGTTTTGTTTTGTTTTTTCCCAGGAGTGATTTTCTTACACTACAGAGCCTCCCAAAAACCAGTGCCTTTTAGAAAATGCCCTTTTCTACACGAACGTCAGAACTGTGGAGGAGGAAGGCGCCTGCTTCCACCACCAACAGGGGGGCACAGGGACAGGTTCATAGAATCATAGAATGATAAGGTTGGAAGGGACCTCAAGGATCATCTAGTTCCAAACCCCTGCCGTAATCAGAGACACTTCCCACTAGCACAGGTCACTCAAGGCCTCATCCAACCTGGCCTTGAATACCTCCAGGGAGAGAGCAGCCACAACCTCCCTGGGCAACCTGCGCCAGTGTCTCACCACCCTCACTGTAAAGAACTTCCTCCTAACATCCAGTCTAAATCTCCCCTCTGCCAGTTTAAACCCATTACTCATCCTTGTCATTACAAGACCTTCTCAATAGTCCCTCCCCAGCCTTCTTGTAGGTCCCCTTCAGATACTGGAAGGCTACTCTAAGGTCCCCTTGAAGCCATCTCTTCTCCAGGCTGCAGAGCCCCAACTCTCTCAGTCTGTCCTCAGAGCAGAGCTGCTGCAGCCCTCTGAGCATCTTGGTGGCCTCCTCTGGACCCACTCCAACAGTTCCATGTCCTTCCTGTGCTGGGAGCTCCAGAACTGTACACAGTACTCCAGGTGGGGTCTGAGGAAAGCAAGGGGGCAGAATCACCTCTCTTGCTCTGCTGGCCACCCTGCTCTTACTGCAGCGCAGGACTCGTTTAGGCTGTCTGGGCTGCCTGCGCATACTGCGGGCTCATGTTGAGCTTTGCATCACCCCAGACCCCCAGGTCCTTTTCCTCAGGGCTGCTCTCCAGCCATTCACCACCCAGACTGTATTTGTGCTTGGGACCAGGATCCCGGATGGTGCACACACAGAGCGGGCAGAAACCAGTCAGGAGCCAGCCACCACCAACATGGGGGCACAGGGACAGGACCTCGGATGGTGCACACACAGAGCAGGCAGAAGCCACTCAGGAGCCAGCCCGCTCACCCAACAACGGGCCCGAACCAGCGGCCCCGGGCTGCGATAGCGAGGCGGCGGCTGACAGGGGGAAGCTGGGCGGGAAGCGGCACCGGAAGGGCAAGCCGCAGCTTCTCCTCCAGCCTGCCACCCGCCGCGCCCCGACTGAGGACGGGAGGGTCCGCGGCCCGGGCACTCACCGAGTGGACGTTGAGCTGCAGGACGCAGAGCAGCGCTTTCTGCGGCATAGGCGGACTAGGGCGGGTGCCCGCCAGCTCCCAGCCCGCTTCGACTCAGTCCCGCCGCGGGGCCGACGCCGTTGTCACGGCAACCAGGTAGCTTCCGGCGGGCGTGGCGCATGCGTGCCAGTCCCGGCGGGTAGGGGGACGATTGCGGAGCCGATTCGGCTAGACCGGACTGGCTTTTCGCCGGCTACCTCTTCGCGCCGCCCCGAAGCCGTCAGCTCTGCGCTCCGGCGGCGCTTCCCCGCCCGTTCACAAGGCTCTGCGCTCTCGGCCGGCTCACGGCCACCACCACTCCCACAATGCCCTGCGCGGCCGCGCATGCGCCTTCCCGCCATGCCTTGCGCCGGCGGTCGGTGCTTTTCACGCCGCGTAGGGGTCTTTGCTCTGTCCCATACCCTTCCCAGCAAGCACCTACTCAGGCTCGCTTGAAAGCCCTTCTGCCCTCGTCCCTGTTTATATGCACGGTGTGCTCACGTCCTGCCGCTTGCTCTCAAAATCATAGAATCGTTTAGGTTGATAAAGACCTTTAAGGTTGTGGAGCCGAACTGATGACTACCCAGCCTGGTGCTAAACCATACTCCTCAGCACCACATCTGTGTGTCTGTTCAACATCTCCAGGGAGAGGGATTTAATCACCGCTCTGGGGAGTGTGTTCCAGTGCTTACCCGTTCAGTTCTAATACCCAATTTAAACCTCCGGTGCCACAGAATCACAGAAGCATCCAGGTTGGCAAAGCCCCTCAGAATAACCAAGTCCAACCTAGAACTCTACAAGACTCACCTTGAACCATATCCATAAGCACCACATCCAAACCACCCTTAAACACAGCCAGGGTGGGTGACTCCACCACCACCCTGGGCAGCTCATTCCAGTCCCTGACCACTCTCCATGGAAAACTATTTGCTAATGTCCAATCTAAGCCTCCCCAGTCTTAGCTTGAGACCATTCTCCCTTGTTCTGTCTCCAGTTACCTGAGCCCAGCAGCAGCCTCTCCACAACGTCCCTTCAGGTAGTTGTAGACAGCAATGAGGTTTCCCCTCAGCCTCATCTTAAACTGAACAGGAGGACATTTCCTCTTGCTATTAGGGAGACCAACACCCACTTTGCTACAAACTTCTTTCAGATAGTTGTGGAGAGCAGGGTCTCCCCTCAGCCTCCTTTTGTCTAGAACTCCAGTTCCCTCAACTGCTCCTCATGCATTCTCGAGATCCTTCTCTGGATCTACTCCAGGACCTCAGTGACTTCTCTTGTAGTGAGGGGCTTAAATCTGGGCACAATACTGAGGGCATGGCCTCACCATGGGGAACAATCACTTCCCTGGTACTGCACACAACAGCCTGTCCTGTCCTGGCATTTCCCATAGAGGCCTCTGATGCTGCTGGGGTATATCAAAAGTGGAGTAATTTCCCACTCCTTAGCTCCCCAAAGGACTGACAGCCACAGTGAGAATGTGGCTTGTGTGGAGAGATGGATTGCTGGTGTGTAGGCAAGAGAACTAGATGGGCCACACCGGCGCAAAGGACTGCTGTGAGGCATCCAAAGAGAGCATGAAGCAGGGGACGTGTCTGTATCCCTCTATCTTGGATTTCCTGCAGAAGAGGGCAAAGAGAGCCTTCCAGCCAGAAAAGGGGAACACCAACCTGGATTTCACCTACATTGTGCTCTAGGAATTTAGGTCCTCTTGACTATTCGAGGATACCATTTTAATGTCCTCTGTGGATGAGACACAGTGGATGTAGCATATTCTGAGTGGTCCCATCTTCAGGTTCATCTCCACACTTGTACCTGAAGCTGGCTTTTCAAGACTAACTTTTTATGCTTTTGTTGCTAGACAAATTTATGCCACTGGTCTCGATCACCATTATGACATTGTCAGTAGCAGTCCCCAATGTCTTCACTGAGGACTTCACTTATGTCATTCTCAGGGTATTTATAGTCATGTAAAATGCACCAAAATAGCCTTGACTTTTGTCTTTTTCAGCCTCAGACTGTGAGGGGGGGTTCAAGCCTTTAAATATTCTTCCCAAATTCACAAATACAGCTGTAGAGAGGGGAGGAAACTCAGTGGACAATTTCAGTTGCCTCAAAAAAGACACCAATGACTTAAATGCATCCTATGACTTTCTTTAATTTGACAGTTTCAAAGGAAAAAAAATATCATACTGAGTGATCTAGAAAGCCAGTGCCGAGTGATGTAGAAATAAACAGCCTTCTCAAAAGGTTTGATTTTGTTTTTCATGGGTTTTGTTTGTTTGCTTGTGTGAAACTGCACAAAGCATAATATGCCTGTGCAGATAAAAAGTGAAATTTAGAGGCAGATCAAATATAATTGCTAGTACTTGATTCCAGTCATTAAAAATAAACAAATAAATGGCTGGAAAGGTATTAATGGGGAGGTATTACAACAGCTTCAAGTCTTTTCTTGTCTGAGCAAAGGACAGGATTTAGAGCCTGGAAAAGACTTATTTTTGAGTTGCAGTCCTAAAATACATCTATTAAGATGGGGTTGACACTTGGATAAAGTAACTTTCTATACTTTATCAGTCTCAAGGCTGTGATAGCATTTCAGAGTTAGTGAGAGGAAAATTCTCAAAGATCCATAGCATCAGATGGTAACAGTATTAAAATGCTTTATTGCTTATTTTCAGGTGCCTTTCATATACATGCACTTTGCAGGGATAAATAATGTGTTAAAGATTGTGAAGTATGAGATATTATGGTAAGTGTGGCCATATAAGAACAGAAGATAGATAAATGCTGAAATCAAAAATGGCATCATGTTTGTGATGAAAATTTAATTTCCATGTGCAGTGCCCTGGAACAGAAGTACTTTATAACCCTTGAAAAAAGGAGCACAAGGCAGGGCAGAAAGATTCTCCAGAGTGATAAGGCAGCGATGAATTTCAGTGCTTTTCCCTGGTAAACCAGGGGGAATCAAGGGTAGACAGCAGGGACATGCACTCTGCACAGCAATGCTTCTCCATCCTCCTGGCCTGCAGTTTCTGCCACTCTGTCCCACTGGGCCTTGGAAAAAAAGGCTGCTGGCACTACTGCAGTGTTTTTCCTGTCCATCCCTTTCTGCAGCAGTGTTGAGATCCATCTGGACCCTCTCATTACAGAGAAATGTCTGATTTAGCCTTACATTTACTCTGCTAAACTGTTGGAACTGTTAGAGTGGGTCCAGAGGAGGCCACGAAGATGCTCAGAGTGCTGCAGCAGCTCTGCTCTGAGGACAGGCTGAGAGAGTTGGGGCTCTGCAGCCTGGAGAAGAGAAGGCTTCCAGGAGACCTTAGAGTAGCCTTCCAGTATCTGAAGGGGACCTACAAGAAGGCTGGGGAAGGACTATAGACAAGGTCTTGCAATGACAGGACAAGGGGCAGTGGGTTTAAACTGGCAGAGGGGA
>VWYK01113753.1:10223-38476 GCA_013399775.1 Semnornis frantzii | reverse complement strand
TCTGGAACTGGCTGCCTAGGGAGGCTTGATTGCCTCCTCCCTGGGGGTGTTCAAGGCCAGGTTGGATGAAGCCTTGAGCAGCTAAATTGAGAAATGTCCTTGCTCATGGCAGGGAGGTTGGTGCAGATGATTTCTAATGTCCCTTTCAACCTAAGCCATTCTATGACCCCTGTATGTTGAGTGAGTTAGAGCACAGTTCAGCAAGGAGTAGCAAATGAAAAGGAGTGGTTCACAAAAGGCAGTGGATCTAATGGTTTCCTTTCAGTATGACATGTGCTTGTTTACCTTGTTGAACCAGTGTGTGGAAAGTGCTGAAATGCCACAAACAAAATGCATAAATCTCAGTAGACTGAATTAAGGGATGGCATAAATACCGTTTAGAGTTTAGCTTTTCTTGTCACCTGTAAACAAAAATCAGCCCATTTATGTGTATTGTGGGTCTTTAGTTTGTCAGCATCTTGATTGCTATAGGCAGAATGCAATTGCTACACTGTGAACTCTGCAATTATCTGCTGTGTTCATTTGGGTATTTTAAGAAGGAAAGTTGATATGAAAACCAATTACGATTTCCCCAGATAATGGACATTTTCATACTGTTTCCTCCCCTTTTTTCCCCCTGCTAACTTGACAGAGTGCATTGTTAATATAAAGAAAGTTCCAGAACTGCATAAACCCCCTGATCTGTCAGGCGTTTGCTCAAATGTAAAATAACATTCATTTAGCACTCCCACTCTGCTGAACCAAGACTTTATAAATTACCCTGTAAAGCTGGTAGTTGCTCATTTATCTGTCTTCCAAGCTAAAGATAGGTAATGGACTCTTACATATGCAAGCACTGAGGAAAGTTCCTTTTTTTTTTTTAATTTGTGGATAAAACAGGGGATTAGTTTTGACTGTATTCAGAGAAAACTATGATCAGGACCTATTTGCTTTCCAATCACTAAAATGCTAATTCCTACCTTTAGATGTTCCAGATCTATACTGGGCTACCTTGGCCACTTTTAGATTGATTTTCAGCTACCCCTTGTCTTTCCTTTTGCCACTGCCTACAAGAGCAATATGAGAATCAAGAATTTAAAGTATGCTTCACAGAAGGAATTTGTATTCTTGTGTTGTTTTTAAGACACAGTTGGAATTCATGCCATATGTGTAAAAGAAAGCAAAGACTATTTAAGGCATAGTGTATTTTTCTGAGTAACATTTTTCCTCCCACAGGTGATTCAGATACCACGTTCTGTCATTTAATAACTCTGCAGATGCACAAAGGAAACCCTCAGAGACCTGTGAGTTGGGTGGCATGTGCTCTGTGGATCTCTGTCCGTGTATCTGCACATACTTGGGCACCAGCAGTGTATCCATTCCATGTTGCAGAAAAGAGAGAGGAAATCTAGACATGTCTTGAAACAGTAAAACTGTTTCCTATGTGAATCACTTTGTACCAGTGAGGTCCGAATGTGCAGGTGTAATGCACACACATTGACATTGTTCAGATGCCTTTGCTAAGAGCACAGTGTTTAATGGAATCCAACCACTTTGTCACAACCACCAGTGTAGGTCATTTTTAACAGCTTCCATTGGAAAATTCTTGGTGGTGATTAAATTGGCAAACGTGGTGGTTTTGATAAATGTTTGTAGTAAAAAATAATGCATATCTGTATGTTTGAATTTGAGTGATGGAGAGGCACCAAAGATCAACCAAAGCTTTGGCTTAGTGGGATTCACTAGGCTCATTCCTAACCTGAAAAAGAAATGCTGCTTAAATTGAGCTTGAACTTGGATGACTGTGGACTGGTTTTAAGGTCACAGTTTTTGTGACTCCCAAGAAGGTGAACTCATTCAGGAATAAAGTAGCTTTAGATTGCTTGCTCACTTTCAGTTATATCAGCAATGATGGCATCTCTGAGTGCAGCTCTTACTAAAGTGCTAAGAGAGTTTTACAAGCATATTATTATTCACCATGGGATACAAGAGATAATCACAGAACCCTCTGTCCTGCCAGGTCAGACATAATAGTGCCCAGCAATGTAGCTTGTTGCTGTTAATGCTTCTTGACTATGGATAATGAGAGAAACTTGGTCTCTAGAGCACCCTCATCAGCACTACATTCATTCTCAGATACTCATTCTCTGTCTTAGCAAAAGTGTCTGGAGAAACTCAGCATTCTTTATTTTCCTTCAGGAAATGGAAAAATGAAAGATGTTATTTTTTTAGTACTTCCCCAGTGTACCTGAAGGCAGCTGCTTGAAGTGTGGCTGGCAGAGAGGACAATGAACCTGTCTTGGTAAAAGATGTACTGGGTTTTTATATATCAGTTCTTTTGACTTTTGCCTTATTGAAACTGCTTGTCAGCATTCCTGGACACGAGTTTGCCTTGTAAAGGTCATTTTAATCAGAAACAAGTCTATTCCTGTAACTAATATTTATTTATTTTATTACTATAATCTAAAATTATTTTACCTAAAAGAATACATGTTCAGCAAATTAGAAGGACAATGACTTGCCAATACAGCCAACAGACCATAGCAGGGGGTTGCTTTGTTTAGGAAATAACTCCAGTCTAGCTTCAAGTTGTCATTTTTATTTATGGACAGAAAGCAGCATGTTGTTAGTCTCGTGACTGTCGGCAATATTCATTGATTAATCCATTTCACAGCATGCTGAGATGGTGGTGCAGAGAAGTAGGGTGAATGCAGCAGTTAGTGCGGAGGATGCTTTCAGAACTGACATATCAACACTCCTTTTTGTGAAGGACAGCTATGTTCTTAAGAGAGTTAAGTGCAGAGAGTCAAGTAAGGGGATCTAAGAGCCCCTCTCAGTTCTTACAGAGGGGTTTATAGCTCATCAGAAACCTCATCACACTCAGCATTAAGCTCTTTTAGCCAATGGGTTCAGAGAATAATGACAAAAATCAAAGTCCATTTTCAAACTGATTCAGATAGAAGCTAGATTTTTAAATAGCTTTATGTTGCATTTATACAGATCCACACAGGGAATGCAATAAGCTCTTCCTAAATGATATACTTAGCGCTGCACCCACAGAGCAAGTTATCTGCTGGCTGCTAAAGGTTCTAGTTCCATGGATTAGCTACAAAGGCCTATTCCTGAGCAACTTGTTGAAGCTTTTAACTTCAATGTGAGAAAGAAATGAATCTATACTAGACTGAAAATATCTGAAGTACCTGGACCCTTAATCCACTTATCTAACTCTCTAAGTTTAGCACCACACTCAATAAGACTTTCAAGGTTGGGGTTTCATGCTGAGGGATTTCCACATTCTAATTTCTAGCACAAAATGTTAATACAGGTATGTTGCCAAATTTCTAACAGTGCTAAGTTTCAATCCATTTTCAGAATCTAATGAATGAGAATTGTGTTCTTAAGCAACAACTGGTTTAGGTTTTGGTCAGTGTATGAAAAGTCTTACCCCTGTTTGTGTTTAACAATCATTAAGCAATGCCAAGAGGCACTCAATAACCAGATTGAGAATTCCCACACTTACACACAGATGTGAGGAAATGTGTTATAGTAAACTGCATCTGAGAGCCACAAGATTTCCCTAAATTTAGGGGTTGAGAAGGATTTTTTTACAGAATTGGAAGCAGAAAAGAGCTAATTTTAACTAGTGACTTGTCAGGAGCTGCTCTGTTTACAGTATACAAAAGATCAACTCTATCAAGTCTGTATATGTAAGCTATTTATTTGGACTGCTGGGATGTGCTGCCACTTTTGGGATCTCTGGGCTGTACTAATGAGGCTGTGACAGTTAATACCTTACAGCTTTACCTGCTGTGGTGCACAAACAGAGAAAATATGCTGCTGGTTGCAGCTTTCCCTCACCTGATTGTGACGGCTCTGCCTGAACATGAGGAGAAACACTGGAAGGGCAGCATGCAATTTCTAGGACACTATTTCCTTTTTGCTATGAATAAAAGGCAACAGACTGGATGCTTCATTGGACAGGTTAGCTCTGATGTACAGGGTTATTTTGATGTGTTGGTTGTACCTTGGCTTTCCCAAGCATTACTGTAAACGATCCTTAATGTCCTGAAATTTCCCAAGTATTTTCAGTATCTCCATATATACATTTTTTGTGTTACCTAATTTTTCTCCAAAGTATTCCTGGCAAAATCCTAGCAAGAAATGAGCCTGTCACATCCTCATGATGTTATCTGACTTAGACAATTAGATATGCAAGCGAGCATTTAGCACCTGATATTTCCAGGTTTCATAAGTATTAAATTTAACTGGTATAATACTTTGAAATTTGCATATTCACAGGAATAAACTGATTCTTGAATTCAGAAGTAGAACAAATCCAGTGACACAGTAATTTAAGTAATTCTGTGAATCTAACTTATTTTCTTCACAAGTTAATTACAATAACAGTATCCAAACTGGAGATCCACGCTGCTTGCTACCATTTGTCGCATGTGTAAGAGGAGGCATTGCCTGACCCAAGTTCCTCCATTCTAAATAAAACCAAATTGTTAGGGGGGAAAAAAACAGAAAAGGTGGGAAGTGATCCTTGCTATGCTGGAAGGCAGATCAGCATTAAAGAGCAATGTACCTGTGGGTGTCTTGGAGATCTGAGGTGGGACCAAGAAGGTAAGTAAGGTACCTCCACTTTCACACAATTTTTACTTGAAGGGTTTTTCTCTCCATGCTTTCCTGTCTGCCCAGAACGAACGGAGAAATATTCAAGTCCAAAAATAAACCACATATGGTATTTTTATCCTAGTTTCTGTGTCGGTCTGTAGCCCGGTACAAGAAATTATTCTGCAAATAAAAATATCATCAGTGTTTTTGCTATTTATCCTAAACTCAATGGTAAATGGCAGTGGGGTTTGCATCCCCAAGAAAGTATAAAAGGCCTGCTGTTCTCTGCCTGTCAGCTTCTTTGGATTAGCCTCTTGCAGGACAAGTAGTGAACAGATGTGCTATTCATGTACGTTGTGTGTAAGAACTAACTGAGGATAGGCTGTATTCTGTTCTGCCAAGTACCTTGTTACACAGTGCCAGACATTCAAAAGAAGAGTACTACAGCTAGTTTCTTTGACAGGGGTATCTTACTGAGCCTAGTTAGCTAAATGTGAATAAAATGTGACTTCCCTAATAGCACTATAAACTCTGGGAGAGGAAAAAATAGTTTCTGGAGGCAAGATTTTGCTGTTACTTTGGTACATAAAGGTCTCCAGTAGTGTAATCAGCTGAGAATGGGAAGGGAAAAGAAAAAAGGAAGCACATGTTCTGAACCAGGTTTCATCACATCTGAAGTTATATAGTAATCATAGTATTGTCACTTGATATCCTGCCCACTACCGCAACATTTAGTTTGAAAAGGAGTTGCTGATCTTTGGGGAAGTTGGCTGAGTTGCCTTGAGAGGCTAATAGATAAAATAGTGAAGCAAGCACAGGAAGGAGCAGGAGAGTAAAAAAAAAAAAAATCACTTAAAGAGAAATGAAATCCCAACTAAAAGGGAATTATTCTGTTCCCTATATATATGGTCTAGAAGTGGAGTAGGTACTGATCTGTAGTGCAGTCTTACTCTTGATTACAGCAGGAAGATTAGCGTTGGACTGAGGCCAGACTCTGCCAGTGTGAATTGCAGCAATTGAGGGATAGCATAAATTAATGCTGGGCAGAACAATACAAGTCATGCTTTTTAAATCTCTTGTTCCTTTTGCATGCAAATACATTAAATCGCTGGCTGTTTTTCTGGCACTGTATACATAGATAAGCAATGATGACACTTATTTCTCCTCTCCATATGCTAGCATACCTTACTGATCCTTTGCTGTGCTCATAGTATTCTTAATACAGTACTATCTCAGCTAATGACATGTATGTAGTCTCTCTTTGTTCTACCAATAATAGTATCCCTTATGAATATGAAGGAGTAGAGGGAATGTACTATCTTTTAAATAAAAATTACTCTTTTAATACTATGAAAATACAAGCTGAATGAAACGAGTCACTATATTAATCTGTAAATATTTAAAGCTCAGTGTGGGTTTTTTCACTGGAATCAGTTTAAAATTGGATCAGACAAGACCTCTGAGGTCAGCTGAACTGCACGTAGCTATGTGATCCCTATCACGTTAGAGTGGATTAAAAAAAGGTATCCAAAAGCTGTTTTGCTTTTCCCCTTCTCAGTGTTCTGCGTTACATGTGTGTCCCCTCATACACCACAGTTTGTTTATCTTCATACATTTAACTATTGGAAAAGGTCTACCAAAGCAGTTGGTCTGGCTCAGCTTGTCTTTATACTTGATGTCCATTGACTTTTCCAGTTTAACTGTCATAAGAGACAAAACCAAGAAAAGGCACCTGAAGCTTCAGAAGAAAGGTAAAAGCTAGATGAACATTTCAGGACCAACTGAAATGAATGGGATCAAGAGTATGAGCACTAACTGATGTAGGCAGCTGAGACAGAGAAGTGACACAGATAATCTGGATTGTGCCACTAGGAACCTGAAGGGGATAGTCTCCAGGTTCTCATGGACTCTCTGGACTGTGGAGGAGGAGTGGAGCTTGGCAATGAAAAAAATCCTAACCCACTTGCTGCACATGTTGAATGATTCTATCTACAGTGCTCCGAAGCACCAAATCCTTTTTTCTTTTTGTGTGTTAAGTAGGAGTGCCAACACTTAGGTGTTTGTGTTGGTGTGTGTTGTGTTGTGTGGTGGTGGTGTGTGGTTGTGTGTTTTTTTTTTTTTTAGATGGTAGAATTGTAGTTGCATGTAGGTGTAGAATTAGGAGCAAAAGTTGATTTGGCTTCATTTCCAAGAGCCATGCAGCTGGCAGGCTGTGCGCTGGTTATCAAGTATAAACAGCAAGGGCTGTTTTCTGGTTTGCTTGTACCGTTGGAGGCTTTTGGACGAGTAGAGCGGAAGTGGCAGTGGCTTTTTAATTTTTTCTGGGAAAGTTGATCAGCACTTAGTTTTGAAATTCTCCGAGCCACCTCAGTGATGTATTTTTCTTCTTTAGAGGAAATCCCAGAGAGCGGAAGCCGGGGCTCGCATCGTGACTTTGAGCACACAGGCTTGCTAGCTAGCCCATGCCATATTCAGCGCTGCAACAGCCATTTCGGGAGTTAATGCAATAATCCAAGAAAAGGGGAGACACGGGTTGAGGCGGAGGTGCCGAGCCGCGCCGAGCGCAGTGCGGGCCTTGGCCGCGAGGGGCCGACGGCGGGCCGGGAAGGGAAGAGGCAGGGAAGGGAAGGCAGGCGCGGGGAAGCTCAGCGGCCCCGTCCGTGTCTGCCGGCGGGCGGGGGCCAGCGGCTGGGCTGTGCGAGCGGGCCGGCTGCCGGAGCACCCCTGCGGCGTGGCCACCGGCTGCTGCGGTTGCTAGCCGCAGCTTGCCACAGCCGGACAGTGAAAGCCTTGCGGCAGAGAGCTGCCCTCTCCTCTTGCTGGGGCTTTTGATTTGTTTTGTTTTGGTCTCGGTTCCGAGTTTTTTGTAAGCGTTTACCAAAAAGCGGCACAACAAGTGGATGGTGCCGGCGGGTGCTGGCTGAGCCGCTGCCGTTTGCCGTGCCTGGGGGAGAAGCTGCACGAAGACGCCGTTCTGCCCTCCGTGGGAGCGGGCTCGCTACACGGATTATTTCACGTCGATTTACAAATCTTCTGTGAAAGCTGGGCTTGGAAAGACTAGTGACCACGCCGATCCATTCATTCCGTCTCTCGCACACACAAACGCGCCGCCTTCATTTTTTTCCGTTCGAAACAGGACTCTCGCTTGTTGCCTTTCGCCAATGCCCGGGCGAGCAGCAGTGCCAGTGCCTGTGGCTGTGCAGAGCCGCCTCGCCCGCGCACTCCCGGCGCTCTTGTTGCACCCGGGAAGGAGGGAGAGAAATAACTCCTCAACCTGTGGTGCCGACTGACCACGCACACCTGCCAATGCAGAGCGGTCGGCATAGCCCCCTCCTCAGGACTGCTGTCACCAGGTCCTTACAATAGCAGCATTGCTATTTCTCTGCCTGGGAACTGTAAGTATGATAGCCTTTTCCAGAGCTTTTTCTGCATGGCACGTAGGTAACGATTTTAAAAATAGCACCATTTAATAGTTCATGCTCACCTTCTGTCATGTATTAATAGATAGAGCTATAAACGAGGCTTCTGTTTCACAGGGGAGCGTGAGTGTATTTTTATGTGTGTGCTTGCATGTAGATGTTGTTTCAGTGCACCTGCAGTTGTGTTTTCTTGACATATATCGGAGAATTTTCACTTGAGTGAGCATCGTACATGCCTGTTTCCTGATAAAACCCAGAGAGATGTTCGTTCTGATTGAGGCACAATTCAGTTACAGATGAAAACGTGAGATTCCTGCCTCATGTGTTTCTATAAATATGACAAAAGCTCTTTGTGCAGATACAGTTATTTTTTAGTATTTGATATAGATGCGTGTAGGTGCATCTGTTATGTAGGGACTCAAAGATCTGAATGCACTGTGCATTGCAGTATTTTTATTAGTGTTTATATGTGTTGCTGTTTCAGAAGCATGCATATGTTTGTGTGTGGATGCAAGTGCTTATATGGGTGGGGATTTTGTATCTCTGGCTTTATATATGTGACATGCCCACCCACATCCTTACCCACAGAGTCGTTCAAAATCTCTGTGCATGTGATGTGGGTGTGTGTGTAATGTAGAAGTGTGAATAGTGTGGGTAGGGGAAGATTTGAATACTGTGGTAATAGATGACACCATTTCATTTGATCGGTGTGACCTTTTAGGAAAACAAGCCAATCTTTTCCCCTTTTGTTTTGTTTATTTTTGTGTGTTTGTGCATGTGCCTCAGGTTAAGTGCTTCTTCTGCATGACCATAACCAAAGGGTGACCCCTCCACTCCCTTATGTCCTATGGGGACCTCAGAGTCAGCTCAGTCTTCATCTCTTCCTCCTCCTCCTCCTCCTCCTCTTACCACTGCTGCTGACACCTTGGGTGCTGCTCCCAGGTTTGAGACGTTGTTGACAGGCTGAAGAAAGGATTTGCAAAGACCTCCTCACTGTGTAAATAAAGTGATGGCTGGAATTAATGTTAACTTCCCAAGTAATGACATTAAACAATAAGATTGCTAAACCAAAGCATTACCAGGAACAAATTATGAGGAAAGAGACTATTTGCATTTGGTTGCAATGATGAACTAAAACCATCTGTGGAGAGCAGGTACACTCTGATTTGCATATTTTTTCTCCTAGTGAATGCAGTCTTTGAAGCCTACAAGGTAGCCATGATTCTGGTCAGCTCTGTGATAGCCGCAGGAAATAAATGAAAATAAAGGGGTTTGGTGAATGAAAGAACAAGGCCTCAGGTTCACTTTGAGAGCTTCATCTTTTCTTCTTAGAAACCAGTTCTTTGTGTCAAATGTTCTGGACACCAAAAAAGTGCAGGTCTGTGCTTCTCCAAGATACCGATTCAATGTTACAGCTGTGTTGCCCTGGTGTATGTCCAGCTGAAATGGCTTTGAGTTTCCTAGGAAAAGTTGAGGTTGCACTGTAAATAAAACAAAATCTTTTTGCATTAACCGATTAAAAAAAACCCAACAAAAAACAAAACAGCAGTTGCAAAATGGAGGTGGCAATGGTGAGTGCAGATAGCTCTGGCTGCAACAGCCACATGCCCTATGGATATGCGGTCCAGGCTCGGGCCCGTGAGAGAGAGAGGCTGGCACAATCCAGAGCCGCAGCAGCTGCAGCCGTAGCAGCAGCAACAGCAGCAGTGGAAGGTGGGGCAACAGGTGGAGGTGGACCATATCACCACTACCACCAGGAAGAGAGTCGAGGTGCATCCTCCTCTCATGGTGGGAGTACATCACGCGGCAGCATGCCCCACCGGCAGAGCGGGAAGAGGCGGAAGAAAGGGAAGAAGAGGAGCCATCAGTTAGGAGGTAGGGAGTGTGGAGCCTCCTTCCCCTGTTCTGAGCTGCTGCCTCTCAGTGGCTCTGAAGAGAGAATACTGAAGGACTTGAGTGAGGAGGAAGAGGAGGATGAAGACGAGGATGAGGATGATGAGGAAGAAGGAAAGGTCTACTACAGTGATGACTATGGGGAGGATGAGTTTTCGTACTTGGACCAGCCACCCGATGATGGTGGAGGCCCTGGGGGTTACAGCTCTGTTCGCTACAGTGAGTACGAGTGTTGTGAGCGTGTGGTAATCAACGTGTCAGGACTGCGGTTTGAGACCCAGCTGAAGACATTAGCTCAGTTCCCGGAGACCTTGTTGGGTGATCCTGCAAAGCGAGGGAGATACTTTGACCCTCTCAGGAACGAATACTTCTTTGATAGGAACCGGCCCAGCTTCGATGCCATCCTGTACTACTACCAGAGTGGTGGTCGGCTGAAGAGGCCAGTCAATGTACCCTTTGACATCTTCTCTGAGGAGGTGAAATTCTACCAACTTGGGGAAGAGGCCATGCTAAAGTTTAGGGAGGATGAAGGGTTTGTCAAAGAGGAAGAGGAGAAACTTTTGCCAGAGAATGAATTTAAGAAACAGGTTTGGCTGCTGTTTGAGTACCCGGAGAGCTCCACTCCAGCCAGAGGCATTGCTATTGTATCTGTCTTGGTCATCTTGATCTCCATCGTCATCTTTTGTCTGGAGACTTTGCCAGAGTTCAGAGATGACAAAGAATTCCTCGTGTCCCTGAGCCTGGGGAAGGGGCTTTCCAACGAGTCGCTTCACCTGTATGGTGGGGAGCACACCATCTTCAATGACCCTTTTTTCATTGTAGAGACAGTGTGCATCATTTGGTTCTCCTTTGAGTTTACAGTGCGCTGCTTTGCATGTCCGAGCAAAGCACAGTTCATCAAGAACGTCATGAACATCATAGACATTGTTTCCATCTTGCCTTACTTCATTACACTGGGCACTGACTTGGCGCAGGAGCAGGGCAGCAATGGCCAACAGGCCATGTCTTTTGCCATCCTGAGGATCATCCGTCTGGTCAGGGTGTTTCGCATCTTCAAGCTCTCCAGGCACTCCAAGGGTTTGCAGATCCTGGGTCACACACTCAGGGCCAGCATGAGGGAACTTGGCCTCCTCATCTTTTTTCTTTTCATTGGAGTAATTTTGTTTTCCAGTGCTGTTTACTTCGCGGAAGCTGACGAACCTGCCACCCATTTTCAAAGCATCCCAGATGCCTTTTGGTGGGCTGTAGTGACCATGACTACGGTTGGTTATGGGGATATGAAACCCATAACTGTGGGGGGGAAAATAGTTGGGTCCCTGTGTGCCATTGCAGGAGTGTTAACCATTGCTTTACCAGTGCCAGTGATTGTCTCCAATTTTAACTATTTCTACCACAGAGAGACTGAGAATGAAGAACAGACACAGCTGATGCAAAATGCAGTCAGTTGCCCTTACCTCCCAACAAATTTACTGAAGAAATTTAGAAGCTCATCATCTTCATCCACAGAGGATAAATCAGAGTATTTGGAAATGGAAGAAGGAGTTAAAGAATCCCTTTGTGTAAAGGAGAAAAAAAGTCAGGACACGGGGAATAGCAGTGAGTCAGAGAAGAAAAACTGTGTAAATTCAAATTCTGTGGAAACTGATGTGTAATTTTGAACGTTTCCAAATATATTTATGCATTAAAGAGTGCAGTGAAAATAATGAAATATGCAATCAAGAGTCCGCAGCATACGGTAGTATACCATTTAATGGTTAAATACAAATAAAAAGCGTTGCTAAACTTATGTTACATATCAAGTAAGTGGTATAACTTGAGGAAGGGATTGCTAGATCTGTAATTTCAGGCTTTCTAGTCTTATTAGAATGCGAGTGTTTTGCACATGAGGCTGAAAAACTCATTAAAACCAAGTTCAGTTTTCAAGTGGGTGCATGAACTGTCGACATCACTAATAACAGCTCTGTGGTAAAAGTTGGCATTCAGAGGTATTTACTATGTAAGAAGCAATGAAGTTTGGTAGTCATTTATCTGTTTATCAGTGCTTTAATAGCAGCTACCATAAATCATTGGATACCATAGTCATTGTTTTTCAAATGGTAAATTTATTGTAAAAAGATATTCTACAGAAGATAGATCTAATCTAATTTTTTTTTTCCTTGAACTCTATAATGCTTGTTTTTAACTGGAAATTTACTTGGAAAAAGGCTGCTGACCCTCCAGAAATTGTTTATTTTTATAACTCTCTTTGGAGGCATTGCAGCATTCGTTGTCTAATAATGAAAGAAATGAAGTAAGAGAATCGTTTAACCTGGTCTGACTGCAAAGGCAAAATGACTGGAATGCTTTTTTGCACTACTTTATATGCTGGAGATATATTGAAAGAGACTTCATACTGTGAATGTTTACTAATGTAATAGTTCAATGACAATCATTGGAAGAATGAATTCTGCATCATATTTTGTTGTTCCTTTTTTCTTTATGTGATGCTGATGGTGAAACAGCTAACATTACATTAATTCCATACTCTTTTTAATTATGAATATCTGTGATCTGAAAAAGGATTGTGAAGTAAAATTTTATAATCAGTTATTTGAAATCAGTGTTTTCTCCTGATGCCCTCCAGAAACACCAACCTAATTTATGTCTTTTTCCTGGTTAATTTAACATTCAGAGTCTATGATTAGAATGTGCCCTTTGTCAGTGTTGAAGAAATTCAGTGTATGGGAGGAGAGGTAGAACTAATAAGATACTCAGTTGTTACAGTACTGACAGTTGAGAATTGCTAACTTTTAACATACTATTATCGGTGCTGCATTTCCCCTTAATTACAGCTTTCACCCATGTGTATTTGAAGCAACATTCAAGATCCAAAATAGGCATTCTGGGATTCTAAATGAACATGTTTGGTCCCATGCAGTCCTTGAAAATACATTCCATGATTTCTTTTCACTGATTCTTGGGCCAACTGTATTTTACTGTGTGTCAAAAGCTTCCATTTCCCTTCCTAGGAGATTAAGGTAGGTAAAGATTATCTGGCCTATAGTACATTCCAGACTCCAGAATGAAATAGGTAAGATATTGCTGCATATAGCATAAATAATAGATCGATAACAGCATCTTTTCAGACTTACAGTCACCTAGGGAAGGCACAATTAAACTGGAACTGTTTTTGAAGAGGCACTGTGAAACATTCTAGATTAGAAAACTTGAACCGAATTGCCATATGCACTTTAAGGGCTGAGACAGGCCATTCTGAGACAGTGAGGCTTACCAACACTACTGAGTTACAGTAGGCTTGCAATACTAATTTAAAGCTGAATAGAGGATTTTCATAGGAAGAGAACTAACTGGTGCTTGACTTGTATGTAGTTCTGGAGCTGAAAAGCAGTGCTGAAAGCAATCCAAAGTGGGCACCCGTGACAGTATGCACAATAATGCTTGCTATATGCAGGTGCAGTGGTACCAAACAGAGCACAGACACAGGTTTTTCTTGAATGGTTGATTTTCGCTTTTCTGGGTTTTTCTGTGAACCACCTCTTTGAAAAGTTTCTCCGCTTGTCCTCTTTTGCATTGCAGAACTAATAAAAACCAACACACACATTATGCTGAGTGAGCCCTGGTTCAAAACTTGTGTTTTGACGTCTGATTCCTAATTTGAAATCACAGAGCAGGCTTCACTGTGGTTTCTCATGTGAAGCATTAAACAGAGCTCCTTTTTAGTGTGGTGGTATTGATTCCAACTATGTTTGAACAAAACAATGTGGTAGTTTAATACATAAGCATTTGCCAGAATTGAATATTGCACTTTGTTGTAGCTTACCTGATTAAATGAGCTAAAGAGTTGTTTTTTCTGTTGGACAGTATCAGCAGTGCAGATGAGCATTCTGTGAAATCTGGTAAAAGTCTGTAACTGGAAGTGTATTTTCAACAACTAATTGTTAATAATGTAAAGTGTGTAAGGGTTCTTTTGTAACTGGAAGTGTTTCTTTAACAACTAGTTGTTAATGATGTAAAGAGTGTAAGGGTTCTCTTGTAAACTAGCTTGTTAGTTCTGTATAATACCAGAGACCATACAATACCAGGAATTACGGCAAGAGTATAGGAGTGAAAGAAATCCCATCTAGGTAAATAGAGGAAATAATTAGTATATGTTTGCAGTATTGACTGGTTGAAAGGGAAAGTGGTTGGTTAAGAGGTGGAATTTTAGATCTCTAATGGAAATAAGGAAGAAAATTCTTCAAGTAACTGTTAAAATATGTTCACACTGTGAACATGGAGCTCAGTGTGAGGTAACTGCTTCTGTAGGTACCCAGCTTCTGCAGGAAGTTGTTCAGCTATTCTGCTACCAGTACACAACCTACTAATTTAGAACAAGCGTGGTAATGTCTACATGATGCTGTGATCATAGCAGTGCCTCACTCTCTGAAGAAAAAGGTCTTACTGTAAAACCTCGTAGCAGTTGGCAGAGCGGCGCTTTAGGTGTGTCAGCACTACATACTGCAGTACTGTGGAGGCATATGCTAAGGTTACAGTGGAGCCTGCTCTGCCTCCTGCAGTGAATAAACCTATGTACTTCATCATTATAAATTAGAACTACTATAACTTAATGTTAGATCATGCTATCAGGTTGTTGGCAGAACATTCTTAATCACAGAAAGAACTGTGCATTCTGGAATGGAAACAAATCCCTTTTCTGGGGCTGGCATGTGATCTGATAACTCAACACTCTGTTGTTCCAGTCACTTACAACACAACTTAAAAAAATGCCAAAGTCCTACCCCTAACTTGCTAAAACCCAAAGATCCCAAGTGCTTAACAAGAAACAGAAATCGCCATCAAGTTGAAATTGTGTGCCAGTGCAGCCCTGTATTTGAACTGTTACAGCTCCAAATTACTACTACTGCATCTCTCAGAGGTTTTCCAGTCTTAATGGATACTGGCAACTCTCAGAAAAATAATTCCATCGTCACTTGGGTGTTTTACATTTTAAATTAGAGCTGTGAAATGTATTCCTGATGTAACTGATGTGAATGGAGTTATATCAGGGATCGTTTTAGTTCTACTCATGCAGTTCAGGTGAGTTCGTATTGACATACATTTCGGCTAAAAATAATGCAAAATGAGATATTTAGTATTTCAGATTCACTTGCAGTGTGAAAAAAATTGGAGGAGTTCCATTAAAATTCATGGAATCACAGCAGCATCAAATCGGATCTCAAGGATAGGCTGATACTTAACTGCACTGGCACTTATTTTAAAATAATATTCATAAATCTTAAGTGCCAAGGCAAAACTTGTAAAGAGAGTTTTGCCAGCTGAAGTATTGGTTTTAGTGCCTGACTTCAGGGATCCATAATTTTTTTATTACGGTCACAGAGTTTTCTGAAGTTTCATTGATTCCTTGAAAATTTTGGCCTGGGTGCCAAAACTTACATCAAAAGAAATGTTGAGTCACCCTGCTAAGGAGTTCTTGGCAAAGTTTTTAGTATTCAGTTAGGCTTGCTCAGGATCATTCTGCAAGAGTCCAGGCCCATTTGATGGAAAGTGCACTTTGTTTATATTTGAAGGAAAATTGCTGTGTAGAGCCTGTTTGTTTGACATCCATATAATGCAGAATAAACAGGAGAAATCAAGGGTGTGAGAAAACCCACTGCTGGCACAGCTACATAGAAGTCATGACAACAGTGTTCTTGGTGTTTGGGGATACTATTGACCATTATGGACTTGTTATAAAAGTTGGAATTTGACTCTGTTTTCAGTCAGTAAAAATCTTCAGATAGCTTTGGAATGTGAAAATGATTTTACATAATGCTATGAGAAAAGTTTGGGATCAGGTCATAAGCTTGAGTTAAAGGATAAATAACTTGTGGCTCCTGACATGGAAAGATTCTGTCACGTATGCTTTCAGGTGTGGAGAGTCATTTGACTTGGAATATGAAAAATCTGTGTGAAACTACCCAAGAATACAAACTGCTTCGTATATGGATCAATGTAAGATAAACAACACCGTGGAAGAAGAGCAAAGTATCAGCATGTGCAACTAGTTCCTGTAAAGTCTTTCCTGCAGAGCAGTAAAAAAATGAAATGTGTCTTCCTGGTGGTCCCAAACTCATGCAACTAATTCTGAGTAGAAATTATTTTTTATCATAAGCTTTGCACTTTATTAATAGTCCTCAAATTAAATATGAACTCCTAATGCTGCTTTAGACTGTGGGACTACCTTCCTCTATTTCTTACTGGATCCTAAGTACTTCTTACTGTTATGTCCAGTTGTAAGTATGGGGCTAATTTTTTTTTTCCCTGATTCTTCCCCCCCCTTTTTTTCCTTTAATTGGCATGAGACAATATCAAAGAAAAAACAAAGATTAAAAAAATTGTAATATCCAACATGTAACTTACATATTTTTCTTATCATTAAATAAGCCTGTTTATTAGGTTCCATAACATCTACAGACATGGGACAAGGTATGAATTTTCTTGTTGCTATAACAGAAGGACCAAATGCTTCTGATTCTGCAGAAAATAAGGTCTAGTTTATAGATTTGCCTTATCTGTGCACCTCTGTTTGAAAGAAATGCTTTTGGAAAAAAATGGCAGTTTAAAAAAAAAAAAACAACCCACCAAAACTGAACATTCTTTCATTTCCACAGAGATCATCTGATGTGGAGCAAACAACTGACAAATTAGTTCTGGGTTAAATCGCGTAGATGTTTTGTACTGGAGAACCAGGTACAGACAGGAAACTTGACATATTGCTGTGTATTCAGAATGTTAATTCTGAGCAAAAACTCATTAAAGCCTTATGTACTGAGGTGGTTGAATTAATTTTTATGTTTTAATCCTGTTCTGTTAAATCATAATGTCCCTCGGGATCTTTTTCTGCAACAGGTCTGTTGGAAAATAAAAACCAATGTGTTTAAGAAGAAGAGAAATCTTAACTTACATGTTAAATCTGATACAATATTCTAACTGAGGGAAGGCAGGTAAGTAAAAAATGGATTTTTTTTTTTTTCCTTCTGCTTGTGCATTTGTGGTATTGTCATTGAAAGCAAATTTGGGCTAAAATGGTTGGACAGATCTGCAACTGCTGAAGAGATAGTTCATGCATTGTGTCTATTCCAGGTGCTTGGTGATCTTGGGAGCAACAACAGCTTCATCTTGAAGGGTCAGCACTGCTACTCTGCATCATGCAACTAGGAGGATACTTGTTGCACTGGGATTGACCAAACAGGGTGGGAGAAGTTTGCTGTGAAGTTTTTAAAAAAGCCTGTCTGGTAAACCGCTGCTTCTGCCACAACTATCCTACTGGAGTGCAAAACAGGTTTTAAATAATTGGCTCTAAAATACCATTGAATATTTTTCAGGTCTCACTCCTGAGGGAAGGTGGTCCCTCTGCTATCAAAATGACAACCAAGTCATTGCACAAGTCTTGCACATTTTTCAGGTTAAAAGAGGCTAAGGAAGAGTAACTTTTTCTGTTAAAGTCTTAAATCTTAGCTGAAGGTACACATGCTGAGAAAAATACAGTTTCATCACAGAAAAGGAGTAGAAAATAATTTTGACTGCACACTTAAAGGACATCATATTTTACTGTGTGTAAAGTGACAAGTTCAGATAGATGTTATTCTGGCAAGAGTCCATCCTACTTCAGTGAATACACTAGAGGTATTGTTGCAAGTTATACTTCAGGATTTAGTTCTGTATACATTTATTTCTAGTAATTACTTACAAACTGGTATTTAGGACTTACAGATCACAAAATTAATGACAAAAGTACTATAAAGATTTCAACAGAAAGAGAGGAACAGCAGGATTTAATGCTTCTGAGTGTCCTGTAGAATAAATTGTTATTTGGGTGCCATTTTAATTTGTGAATGTCTGTTCTAGCAAGCGATACGATGATGCAAGAGGTTAGAAGGCAAAAATATTTTCTCTACCTAATAAAATACTTTTTGCTATAGATAAATGAGGGATTAACACAGAAATCTGTAGAAAACATGAGAAGATGCTAGTAATTAGAAATGGTACTCATTTGTTGCTCTGTGACCTATTTTACCAGAAAATATTTCCAGAGTTGGTTAGTGATACAGGACAAGTCAGTTTCTGAGTGAAATGGAGTGTCTGTAAGGAGATTTATTTCTGAATTGATGCAGAAAAAGTACATTTTAAGTAGTTTCATTTTTGGGCACCCAGAAATGTAGTAATTCACTAGCTAATGTGGAAAGCCTACCCCGATGGCTTGACTGGTTGTGTGTCTTTGGAAGGAAAAAACAAGTTGACTTTCGGTATTTTTGACATTTTCTCTGGTTTTGAGCTCTGCCTAATAAAAGTGATCAGAGAATCCACAATGTTTCCAAGCATTGTCTGGGTTGTAGTGGCACATGTGTGGCACATAGATGTGATTTAAAATGTTCCCTTAGTAGCTGGGCACCTTAGAGTGTAGCATTGTCTACAGAGGTACTCCTAATCCTTTTGACCTCAGTTCTATGCCTGCAAAGCTTCTCTTCATGTCAGAGAACACAGAAAAGACACTTAACATCGATGGGCAATTTGAGGCAGTAAAACAAAAGTGTCAGACAGCAACAAGGGCTAGCTCCTTCCTAGAGGCTGGGAGCCAGAAGCTGAGTGTGATTACACAACCATCAGGGCTGGGACCTTACCAGCCAGGCTTGTCTCACCAGGCAAGATAGAACTGCCAAGGGCAGCCCAGAGCTCAGTCCTGCACCATATCACACAGAGGCTGAAGGCACAGAAAGAGGTTTAAACAGGGCTTCTGGACCCCATAGATGGAGGGTTTGGATGGGGTCACCAGATGAGGCTAGTGAGGGCCACGGAGGCCTGTTAGAGCACTCTGCTCTGACAAAAACCTTGCATTTGCTGCTAACCACATTTATTAGGTGTTTGTTCTACCAGGATGCCATTGTGGCTCAAGGTTTGTCTTGCTACAGCCAAAACTGAAAACGCGAATTTATCAAAGTCTTAAACACTGAGCAATTGGTGAATGTTTTGCTACTCTGAATTTTTGGCTTTTATGCATCCGTGGGTCTTATTTCTTTCTCCAGCATCATATTGCTAGCTTTGCTGCTGCCAGTGCATCTACAGGTGTTCTGCTAAACTGTGTTGCTGCTTGCTTTTTATAGTCAGGGTACTTGTGCTGATAGGCCAGAATGTCTTCAGAGACAAAGTCACCTTTCAGCTGTTGAATGGATGGATCCCAAAGATATTACCATTTGTTACTGGGAAGCTGGGAAATAATTAATGATGTTCTGATTGGGACCAACATCTAGAAAGCTGTTAAAGAGCTGTGCACCATCCCTTTTAATCTTTGACTGAGACAATTAGGTTTTTGCTGTGCTTTCAGTAGCTAGTGTCACTGTGGGAGCTGTAGCAGAGGTTGGTGTTAGGTAAACTCAGCTGTAGGAAGTACCTAGTGTTTTGTGTGCATTATAAGGTATCTTAGCTCTGCTATTGTCACTTTAAGGTAGTGTTTGAACGACTTGAGAAGGTATCTGAAAGATTAGTAACTATTACCTCAAATTCAGTTTTCCTTTATGCTTTAGAATTAGGAGGGGAGAAAGATATCCTCTAACCCAACACGAGCTTACATAACGTTGAGAACATTGCAGACAACAAGGTTTGGTGCTTCGATTCTAATGGAATGCTACTGAGAAGAGAATAAAGGAGAAAGGCTTATAACTGGATTGCTGTTTGCTCTACAGACATTTTTCTTAGGAGTCATGTGTATAGTACGGCTCACAAGCAGATTTATTAGGGCTGCCTGTCTATAAATTGCTCCTAAGCAATGAAAGCTGTCAGATCTTTGAATGATAAATTGATTTACTTAATAGCAAGCATCTGCAAGCATTTGACATTACCTGAGTTTTATATTTTCTACAGGCACAGGGAGCTGAAGGAAATTGAATTCTGCAGCTCCTGGGAAGATGTGTTCCATTGCATACGTACTTCCTTTCTGTTCTGGAGACCTGGTGTCATACTTGGGGATGACTGGCTTTTATTGATGTGAGGCTACTTGGTATTAAAAGGACACAACAGTCATTTTCTGCTGACATTTTTGTGTGTTATGAAAATATTTTTGTGCTTTTCATATCAAGTGTGACATTTCCCCCCCACCAGATGTCACGCAAACAGGCCATAATTACGCAGGCACATATTCAGGGTAGGAAACTGAACAGAGGATGCAGGGAACCTGTTCAGGCAGTGACTGACTAATATTGACAACTGCATGGTGAATGCTGTACTTGTATAAATACAGCATTTGCTTGTTCCAACCCACCTACAGCTATTTTTGAGATTTATGCGTTCAGTAATATTTTACATTTTCAGCTTATACAAAGAAGGTGTTGTATTGAATGGGGAAAATGATGCATTTTAAGGCTCTACTTAATTTTACCACAGAGTTTCTCACCTTACATACCAATTCCTTTTGCTAGGTTCATAAGGAACTTTTCCATTTATTTTGTAAATGCAGAGCTTGTTTTAAACTGTCTTTCCCTAGAAGCAAGTAACTTAGACATGTAGACCCTTAGTTTTGGGACTCTGATATTTATCACTGCTTCATGTGCTGCTATTTAGCAAAAGCTTCTTGGTGGATTGACCATCATCAACATAAAATGCTAAATGGTACTGTACATAAAATGATGAAAAATTTGTAATTTAGGTTATGATCTGCCATTATACCATCCAGGGGATACCATTCACTCTGTTTTTACATAACAAGAGTAGTGTGCATTGCATCTATTCATTGACGAGGCCATGGAGCCACTTCCAAATTTAATGGACCCAAAATAACCATGAGCGATAGAGAGAAGCACTCAGAAATGATTCATTTCTGCAAAGGCTCTGATGCTCCTAGCAAACCAGCACACCACCAGTACTACATATCTGCAGGGTGTCTCTGTAACTACAGGGGTTTGTGGTCCTGCCAGGGGAGGTCTCTCTGAGCCTTTGCAGAGGTCGTCAGTCTGCTTGGGTGTGCTCTACCCTTTGCTCCCAAATCCATTCAGTCTTTCCTGCCACGTTCTGCAGAGGCTCTGGACTTGTAGAAGAGACCGTGCTACAAAAGTCGGTGACCTCCACAGGCAGGTGACTTTAAAGGATTTCATTTATCACTTAAGAGTCAACTCTTCCAGAACTGTGAGAAGAGCAGTATGATTTGTCCTAAAAGAATTTGAGTATATAAGTGCCAAAGGGAAGAAAAACTCCATGAACGACAATCCAGAGGAATTGCCCTCTCTTTTCTCTTTTAGCTAGAACTTTCTCTTCCTAATCCAAATTGGCTACTGGGTACAGCCACCCCTCTTTTTTGAGTGCCCCTTATTCTGTGATCTGTAGCAGCCTGCACTTTTAACCAAGCTGCCCTTGGCTAGCTGAGAGGTGATCATTGGAGAGACTCTTCTATATGTCAGGTTTCTCTCTTTTACAAAACCTTCAACAGGCAGAGGCGATGTGCCGTTGTCAGTAAAATGAACTAGTGGGATATCAGTATTCTTAAGTATGTGTGACCTAATAAGAAACTCAGTAACTAACCATGGAAGTGTAATTTTAGCAGAGAACAAATTACATTTGGTATATTCAGTTTCTTTTACAGTAAACCAGTGAGAATATCAGTACTGATCTTTTCCAGGTGTCTTTTACTTAACTGCATAGCAAAATGCAGTCAAAGAATATAAATAGATTCTAGAGCAACTGTAAAATGAATAACTGGAATCTGATTTGAAGAAATATGGCAATGTAACAATGAGTTCAGTTTATCACTAAAGGTTTCTAGCTCCTACTTTCTAGTCAGTTTTTTTGGGTCTGTTTCTATTGCTGCGGTGCCATTCTTGCGAGGACTGCAGAGAAATGCAGATACACAAGAAAAATGTACTTCAGGAGAAATGAGGAAACAAATCCCACAAGGTTTGGAGATTGTGGTTGTTACAACATTTTTAATTTTCTGTCTTAAATACTTGGCCTACAATGACTGACAAACCCATTCTAATTATGAAAAGCAATATCAAGCTTTAGTGCATTCTCATTAGTGCTATCACTTGCTAATGTGCTCTGCTTGGGAGCAGATGATGCAAGATAGCTTAAATATGTAGTTTGTTATTATTGTGCATAGTTTCTAAATTTGCTGGAATATTTTGCCCAGTGCTGCAAACTGTGAAATTATCTTCAGAAGAGTACATAGGTTTAATACTGATATTTATCTAGTTATAAGAAGCAAGTTTCAAAAGAGGAGATGGCTATTTTTAAATAAAGGCAGCACAAATAATATGCTTTAACCCTAGTTTCTATTAAATACTTTTAAACTTCCTTAAAATGTAAAGGAAAACCAGTCAATGGTAAAAAAATTAATGGAGTGGTCCTGTGGTTGAGAATTTTTTTTCTTTTTTGTTAAAAATATGTTCATTGTACTACCTTCTCTCTGTACTGGTTAGAATTCTGATTGATTTCTGGCGATGATAGGTGTTTGGCACTGATTCAAAGTGTCTTTAGTCCAATAGGCTAATAGTAGCCTTTCAGCTGTCTTCAGTGAGTCTCTTCCCACAGACCACAAACAGGCTTCCTAACTTCTGTCTAACTTGGGCATACACCTTGTTTGTGTCTGACTTGAGCAGTGCTGCTATGGTTTTGCTGAATGCACACTCCATAACTTTATGGTGTCTGATCCTTCTAGTCAGGAAGTTTTAATGTGCTTGAACAGACTTCTGTGTGCAAGGAGGTCCATTGGTGTGTCTGTGTGAATCAATGTAGTGTAAGATTTTATTATGAATTAGAGATTCACAAAGTGCAGATTCTAGAATGAGACAGTTACAGAAAATGTAAGTAGTGTGAATGTAACTTGTGATTAAAGGCTGCTAAATGAAGATAGGCCCTGGGAAAAAAAAAAATCCAAGTTGTTAAAGAAAAATCTCTGTGCTGTTTTTCACACTGGAGAAAGTCTTCTAATAACCAAGCTGTAGTTGTTAACAGTTTTTATTCTGACTTAGAGGCTGAGATATTTAGGTATCATGACTACTAGAGTGATAATTGATGTGTCCCTGCCCATGGCAGGGGAGTTGGAACTAGATAATCCTTGTGGTCCCTTTCAACCCTGACTGAATCAGAGTTGAATTCTATGACTATGATTCTATGATAGATCTAATGACAAATAATTTATCACTGATTTGTAGCTTCTCAGGCAGAGCTGTGGCTTTTTCTTTGCCCTTCTGGAAAATGTGTTCATTTAATTGCACGAATGCCACAGCACTTCATGCTGGATGCTTGATTAGTTCGTACAAGTAAAGTGTATAACATTTAAAAAATATTTTTGTGTGATATTTAGATATTTCCAACCATATATAGTCTCTTTCTACCATAACTTCACTTCGGAATACTTTTTAAACAAAATAAATCCATGCATTAACATGAGTTCATGGATTTTAGGAAGTCTGGGCTGTACTTTGCCGTCCATCACGTTTTTATGCCACATCTCTTCATCCAGATACTTGACTCATTAGGAATCAATATGCTTTATTTCTTTGCTCATTTGTAGTCTAGCAGATATTCATGAGTGTTTTGTAAAATGTGTGCTCTGGGGAGCAGCAGCCCTTTGCTATGTGGCTTGCTGGGCTTTGTTATCTGGGTTTGTTCACTACGCTGCTGGAAGGCTGCAGAACCCCTTTCAGTGTGGCTTCCAGTGCTGAACGCTGAGCACTTCAGTCATCAGGGAAAGTGAGGAGAAGTAGGTGGTAGGAGCTGAAAGTGTAAGGGGAAGTGACCCCAAAAGTGAGAAATGCAGAAACGGAGAGCCTACTGCAAAGTGCTATTTAAGTAGTATTGTGGAAGAAATCCTCTTGTGTGGTAGGAAAGCAATTCACTGTGGTCAGCCACAGATGTAACCTTTGCTCTGAAATGTCTGTGAATTAAAAAGAGTTAGAGAGGGCAAGGAACAGCACAATTCAAAATAACATTAGAGCACAGTGGCTCTTGACTGTTCTTGATTGCTTAAGACCTTTGTTTTAAGGAGGAAGGTGATACACCTGCCTGAAATTAATGGTGACTCTGGCTTAGGAACTACAGGCTACATTGAAAGAAATATAATTTCTTAAACTGTGTTAGCTTTTGTTTTAAATATGATACTCTGCTTTTACAGGAAGAAATGTTATTTCGTAAACTACAACTGATTGATTGTATTAATTAACTATAGGGACTATAGGGTAATATTTCAATCACTGTTGAGTGCATACCAGAGTGATAATTTAATGCTGAGATCTATTCCATGTGGGGCTGGAAACTGTGGAATCCTACTCCTTCCTTTATTTTTTAAATTTTTACATTTTTTTCCCCCCCTCTATGGCTTTTCATGCTGTTTGGCAAGTTGTTTTTCCCAAACTAAGTTTGAGCAGTGGTTTGGTTGAGGTTTTTTTTGGTGTTTTGGTTGGTTTTGTTTTTGTTTCCCCCCTCTCCCACTTGCTAGCATGCCACAACCAGATGGTGAAAGAGTTTCTCTTCCTTAGGTCTTTTTGAATGGCCACTAACTTGCAATCTTATCGCTGTCGTCATTTTCCTGAGTTAACTGGCTGATTGTGGCTTTTGGGACTCTGGCAGCTAGTGTCTGGGTAGCTCCTAATGCTCTCAATAGCAATGTGGGCTACTTAAGATGAAAATCTGCCCTGTCTGCATTTGATACTTGAAAATACCATCCTCAGGGCAGCTTTGCAGTGCTGAAGTCTGCAAGGAGGCACACGTGTGGCTCCAGCCAGTGCACTTCAGCATTGCAGCATAAAGGGTAGATCCAGTTGTAAAAGTTTCCTCTAGGTTTGAAGATCAAAGGTGTTTTGAAAGGAACCCTAGTGATTCAGCAAAACCTCTCAAATTCCCAGGAATGTTTTGAGGCTGCAGCACTACAGAGAGTTACCGTGGGATTGTCATTCTTAAAATACTCTCAAAGTGAATGAGAATTTTTCTTGCCAGCTCAATAAAAACTTGAGGTGAGCTCAGTTTTGTGTGCTTTCAGCACACACTTAAGGCAGTAAAAAAACAGCATGTGGAAGAATTTCCAAGATCTTTTTAATTTAGGTAAAAAGTGGAGAATGTTTGGGAAATTCTTGGGTAGAAGACTAGTGAAGTAGTAGAATGAGTGAAAGAATGAATGAATGTTTGCAATCCTAATTTACAAGAGAAAGATGAATTTTAAAAATTATTTTCATGAGCTCCCTGAGCTCCTTTTAAAATTAATGAACAAAGATTCCAGTAATTGAAAAGAGCTAAGAGCAGTAGTGAAAGAATGACTTGAGAATAAAGAAAAAGGAGTGCAGTATTGAAGAATGAACAAGAGGAAATACAGAAAAATACTTTTGGAGAACTGTTGAGTAGAGAGCAAATGACAGAACTGTAGCAGTGGAGCAACCATATAACATAGATGGAACTGGAGGACATGACATCTTAGACTGGATGTTAGGAGGAAGTTCTTTACAATGGGGGTGGTGAGGCACTGGAACAGGTTGCCCAGGGAGGTTGTGGCTGCTCCCTCCCTGGAGGTGTTCAAGGCCAGGTTGGAGGAGGCCTTGAGTAACCTGGACTAGTGGGAGGGGTCCCTGCCTATGGCAGGGGCTTGGAACTAGATGATCCTTGAGGTCCCTTCCAACCTTACCATTCTATGATTTTATGACATGGGGTGTTTTGCTTTGGCTTTCTAGTTTTACAAGATATGCCTGCAAATTGTTTGTCACCTTGACTTGAACTCCCTCCTGCAGGTTATCCCTTACTCTCTTGCCTCTGATACTTACCCTTTTTTGCGTCTTTCTTTATGTGTTCCAGTGTTGTTCTTCAGAGATTGGTGCTGTTCCCTGCTCTCTCTGGCAGAAATCTACATCTTGTGGGATGAATTTTCTCATCCATTCCTTACAAACACCTTGCAGTTTAATAAGAAACTTGGGAATGCCTTGACAGCAGGACTACAATGGAGGAAATATGCTACCAAAAAAAAAAAAAAAATCACCGTTATTTATGTCCCTGAATCAGTGGGGACTCTTTGATGGTGCTTGCCCTCTCACTTTTCCTCCAAAAGCAGACACTAGTTTCTCAAATACCCTTTTTCTTTCACTTGATTATTTTTAAGAAGTGTCATGATTTGTAATGCTACAGAAGCACAGAGTATAGCTGAGGGCAGAACTGGGTTAGCTTATATGTGGCTCCAAGGTCCTTTCCTACTTAGGCATGGTATGGGGATAAATTCTCCTGTTTGCAGTGGCTCTGTGTGTGTGTAACCAAAAGCTGAGTTTTTCCATTTGTGTCAAGTTCAACCAGATTTTATAACTGGCAGCTTCAGCAGTTATTCTGGTTGCTTTGAAATAAACTGCTGTGCGTTTGCTTTTAAAAAAGGACTGCACTGTTCAGCAAACACTGATGTTTTCTTATTCTGTGTCTGATCGATTCTTGTCAATATTTGTAGCCAGCTATCTATAAACACCTCAGGTTTCAAAACTAACTTCAGTCATCATATAACTGAAATAACTGAATGTGCTTTATTATGACCTAACAGTTCCAATAACTATTTTTCTTGGGCTGTCTGCAGTTATTGGCACAGGTTATGATGGGGAACTGTGAAAATGGCTAAAAAATTAGTAGGCTTTTTGGTGTTTTAGTTATTAGTTTCCATTTGTAGTGGATCTGTGCCAGTTTGTTAGAGTGCATGAGAAAATGCTGTTCTCTTTCTGTGTGTTACACAGAGCTCTCTAAAGGATGCATGCTTGGCTCTGTGCCTGTGTACTGTGCAGTTTACCACGTTGAGATTTTGAAGTGTTTTGCTCTCAGTAGCATGGAGCTGAGTTCTCCTACCTGCAGTGAATCTCACTGCTCTCAGTCTTATCTTTATTGGGAGGATTGCAACCTCCCAGTACTAAAAGCATTATTGTGACAAGCTAAAACGTTGTGGAAGATAGTGTAGGGTTTTATTTTGTTAAGCAAAATAAATTGATGTTTGGAAGTGTCCTTTTAATAAAGGATCACAGTCCCAAACTATCAGCTGGCATAAACTGGCAGGACTCTATTTATCTGAGTGAAGCTAAATGAGCTCATGGGTAAGAATCAAGCAAAGGCTGAGTGCTTTATCATGAGCCCAAGGCTAAAAGTCCTGATTTCTAGCATTTGTATCTTTAGAGGGGACTAATCTTATGGCTTGTTAAATGAGGATGCAGTTAGTCAGAATTATAAAAATATCACTTTCAGTATTCTTGCAGATGTGATGTGTCAGTCTCCCACTGAGACTCCGTTCTAACACCCCACACACTGCCCAGACGATTTGGAACCTCTCAGAATACCATGAGGTGCATTTTAAAGGCATCACAAGGCTTCCCCTTTCCTCTTTGGTATGCGGTTTACATTCAGACCTTGCTGAAGAATGAACTGAGAGCGCTAGCTTGGCGCCATCACCCTGGCAAGCACTTTGGCTGAAGCCATTCTGCAGCTTCATTCAGCCTTCTGGAGCAGTGTCACTTAGGCACTGGATGGGGCTGCAGCATGTGCACTTCTCCCTGGCCAGGCAGCTCTCAGGTGTCTGTAGAGATTACAAACTGGGGGACTGCAAGGGTGTTTTGACACTGAATGGGAGGGAGAAGGGAGAAGTAGTATGTGTTGGAAAGGGAAGTTCTTTGTACAGAGAAAACATTAAGGCACTGGGAGACGAACTTGATTTTTATTTATTTTATTTTATTCTATTCCAGTAAGGTTTCCTTCTTGTTCAGTTTGATGTCAGGCTAATTTCCATTATGCCACTCATTGCTGGTAATAATTTCCTGACACCAGTAACTTTAGAAGGTGGAGTAACTGTCCCTGGAGGTGCTCAAGAAAAGATTGGATGGGGCACTTAGTGCCATGGTCTAGTTGATTGGATAGGGCTGGGTGATAGGTTGGACTGCATGATCTTGGAGGTCTCTTTCAACCTGGTTGATGGTGATTTTTGATGCCTAAAGTGTCAGCATTTTCAGCACTGTCAAGGTCTGCTTGCTTTACCAGAGCTACTCCAGCATGAGCTACTGTCCTGTTCTGTCCTACCTCAAATGCCTTGGCTGTGTGAATCTGCTAGATATCTAATTTTCATTCAGGTGATGTGCTTATGTAAAAGCTTATGCAGACTTCTAGATTTAATAAATCTGTGTAAATAGTGCAGCTGGTAAAATAAGTTGTGGTTCTACAAGAGGGCTGACATAACAGTATTATTTCATAATATGTGTCCTAGTGGTATGTGCAGGAAAAACAAATAAAAAAAACCCTTAAGCAGCAGCAGGTTTTTCAATCTAGCACAGAAACATGGTCATTAATCCTTACCTTCCTTTTTTTTTTTTTTTTTTTTTTTTT
>VWYK01113748.1:0-11492 GCA_013399775.1 Semnornis frantzii | reverse complement strand
GTAGTCTTGAAATAGCATCATAGAGAGGTCGAGGGAAAACTGAAGCCAAATCCCTGCTGCATCAACTGAACTTATTCCAGGAAACATTGTGATATTTTAGGCCTTGCTGGAACAAGGTTATGGAGACATGTAAATATGTAGTAGAATCACTGCAGAGCTGTACAGAGGCAAGAATTACATGTGGTGAGAAACCTGAATGCTGTGTTAGGTTTTGGTGCCCTCACTACAAGAAGGACATTGAGGTACTGGCGTGGGCTATGGTGAAGAGTGACTGAGGGACCTAGAGTGGTTTGCTGTGGAGAAAAGGAGGCTGAGGGGAGATCTCATCACTCTCCACAGCTACCTGAAAGGAGATTGTAATGTGGTGGGGTTTGGGCTTTTCTCCCACGTAACAAGTGATTAGATGAGAAGAAATGACCTCAAGTTACATCAAGAGAGGTTTAGATTTTTCTATTAGGAAACATTGTCATCTTAGAAAGAGTCATCTAGCCCTGGAGCAGGCTGCCCAGAGCACTAGCCCTGAAGGGATTTCAGTCATGTAGATGTGGTGCTGAGGTACATGGTTTAGCAGTGACCTGGCAGTGCTGCATTAGCAGTTGGACTTGGTCTTAAAGGTCTTTTCCAACCAGAACAGTTTCCTTATTCTATCATATCAGAATTATAAAACTTGACATATTCTGACTTGGGAGAAAAATGTGAGAAACTCCAAAATTTACAGAAGGAAAACTCCTAAGCTTTTTAGCATACCTCTTGATTGGAAACTAAAGGGGAAAGTTTGTTGAATCAATAGAAGTGTCTCCATTTATGATGCAAAACTTAAACCAGTATGTGAACAAAGTTCTGAACCAGTTAAAAAAGGGATTAGAGTTACTCTTGGAAAAGTTTCCTTGTTCCTGCCCAGCTACTTGAATTCTCTTCCTCTTCTGGCTTTCTCTCACATGCTAAAAAAAGAAATTGCATGCCTCAGGCTTTTAATCATGTCAGTATCCTTTGGAAAGATGCTTTGGTTTCTGTCAATGTCAGTGGCGTGGCTTTAATCTCAAAGGTATAGTCCCTGATATATAAATAAAGTCAATTTATTGTCATTATGGATTTGGTTGGGTTTTTTTTTTTTTGCTCCAGGACAAGATCCTTATTGCTATGTTTTATTTCATTCCAGCTATTTACGAACTCTCTTGCGAAGCCTACAAACACTTGGGCAAAACTTCAAATTACTACTGGATAGATCCAGATGGCAGTGGGGCTCTGGGACCTTTGAAAGTTTACTGCAACATGACAGGTAACTGCATTGCATTTGCTAATTCAGTTTTACTTTTAATGTAGCTGGGAGGAAAAAGTCTGTTGTGATTTGTATTTCTTGGCAAAAGAAAAGTAATTGCTAGGAGCCTTTGGTAAGAGGGATCATCAGATCTGCAGTCAGCAGAGTCTGGGCAAGGTGGTAGTTCATCCATTCCACAAGCCTTTTGAATCACTGCTATTAATTAGTCCTAACAGGTTTTTTGTGTCCTCAGTGGTGCTTCCTTTCCAAAAAAGCAGATCTATAGAGCTGTTTACCAAAACTATTGCATGTTAACCCATTTGTAGTTCAGGAATACCTGTGGTTCATGGGCTACTGGAGAAAGCAGCTTCTTAGAAATGCCAGACTGTCGTTTCTGCCCAGATATTGCTGATTTTCACACACTTACCATAATGGGCAGGGAACAGAAATTAATTGCAAGAGAAACAAAACACTTGAATGTTCTCTTTTCACTCCCTTCTGGCCCTAAATAATTCATAGTAAGTTTTGTCTAAAGCCACAGGCCCTTTCTGCTGTCCCATAAATACATTCAGTACAGTCCTACAAGTCACTTCAAATATCTGCCCTGGAACAGGCTGACCAGGGAAGCTGTGGAGGCTCCAAGTGTGGAATCGTTCCGCCAGTTTGGATGGGACTTTGAGTAATCAAGTCTAGTTGGGAGGTGTCCCTGCCCATGGCAGGGAGTTTGGAGCAGATGATCTCTGAGGTCCCAAACCCAACCCAAACCAGACTATGATTTTATGATTCTTTTGGCCTGTTTTGTCTTTTAAAACTGGTGTTAGAAAGACCTATCTTGTGTAACTCCCAAGGCCACCTGTATAACTACATGAACTGATTTGGGTTCTATTGCTTAGATTTTTTTTCCTGCTTTTAGCACTAGTGTTTCATGGGTAAGTTCCTATCTGGGCATTCTGATGCAACTCTCTGAGTCATCTCCCTAGCCATGTTGAGGCAGAAAAATGTCATCATGAAAAGTGAAAAGGGAGCAGATCTCTGCACAAAGCACAGTGTCTTTTTGGTCTGTTAATGCATGACAGTTGTCTCAGGACTGCTTCCTGGTCTGAGGCACTGGGTGGCTGATAAAACAGACATAGCCCCTGACTTTCCCCACACATCTGCATAATAAGTTTGAATTTCAGCCTATTAGCACTTGAAATATGGCACACATCTGGCTGCTCACACTTGAGCATCAGCAACAGAAAGGTAGAAAGGCTCCTGTAAGTTCTTTCTTGGAGTCTTGCCTTCTCCAGGCTAACTCAAACTGCCTCAACCTGTCTTCACAGATGAGGTGCTTCAGTGCTCTAATCTTCATGGCCTCCTCTGGACTCACTCTAACTGTTCCATGCCCTTCTTGTGTTGGGGTATTCAGAGCTGGACATGGCACTCCAGGTGGGGTCTCAGGAGAGTGGAGTAGAGGGGAAGAATCCCCTCTGTCCACCTGCTGCCCACACTGCTAGGGGTGCAGCTCAGGATTTGGTTGGTTTCTGGTCTGTAAGCACAAATTGCTGGCTTGTGTTGAGTTTCTCATCACCCAGCACCCTGAACATAAATACGACACTGTATGTTGAAATGAACCCTGCCCCTGTAGGAATCAGCTGCTGAAGCACATTTAGCTCTTTTTTGGAGGCTGAAACTCCTACATGTCTGGACCTATGGGGTGGCTTTTATCCAGACTAGGAGGTCATTGTGTGGAAGCTGACTTGGAGGATGTACAGGACACAGATCAGAGCACCAAATCAAGTGTTCCTAGCTAGACAGCCTCTTGGAGAGCAGGAAAATACTGTTGTTTCATATCACCATTCTTATCTGCTCTTCTCTAATATACATGTACCTAAAAAGGAGCCTGATCTAAGCTCTGGTAGTGCCATCAGTCTTCCTTGGACTGAAGGGCAGCCAATCTGTTCTGAGACACAAGTGTGAAGGCAATCTTTCAGGGAAGTGGATCCTTCATCATCTAGGGCTTTCTAAATCCTGACTAGCACCTTGAACTGTATCAGTAACTAATTAGATAGGCACTGCAGGGAACCATGCCAAGAACTGCTAATCTGCTGCAGTGATTTCTGCTGTTCAGAAGAGCAACCCCTGTGCTCAGCACTAGCTATAGATTTTTGGGTACTCTTCAAGCATAACCTTGTGCTGTTAAAAATATCCTGGTGCAGTGGTGTCAGGCACAAACCTCCCACATCTATCCCCCACTTCACTCATTCATGTTAAATGTAAATATGAAGGTCCTAATAGATTTCCTAACACTAGGATAAAAGACAGTCACCATCTCAGTTCAATAGGACTTTGTGTCTACAAAGCTATTTCTAGTGTATTTAAATATGGCCTTTCCCTAACTAGTGCAAGGAGAACACTGTGATAGATGATTTAGTGCTCCTTCCCTTCATTTGGATTTGATGCATGCTGTGGAAAAAAGGAGTTTTCTGATTTGACTGAATGCACCATCAGGAACTCTTTGCTGCGAGGAAAAGGCATTTTGCACTACTATCCATGTAGCTATTTAAGTCTGAAAAATGAGAATCTAACATTAGTTTGTTTAGTCTGAAGAAGAGGAGGCTGATAGGAGGATGGAGTGAAGTCAGTGTTGGTCTCTTCTCCGTAGTAACTACCAAGACAAGAAGAAATGGCCTAAAGCTGTGCTAGGGAAGGTTTAGATTGGGTATTAGGAAGGAAATTTTCAATGACATTGATCAGGACTTGGAACAAGCTGCAGAGGGAGACCGTGGAGTTACCACCCCTGGAGGTGTTCAAAAAACATGTAGAGATGGCATTTCAGGACATGGTTTAGTAGGCATGCTAGTGTTGGGTAGAAGGTTGGACTTAACCATCCTAGAGAGATTTTCCAACCTTAATGATGATTTTTTTTTTTTTTTTTAAATTCTATGCTACCAGACACTTTAGCTATCCCTTTTGTCACTGAGTTTGAACTAGCAGGTAAGAACATCCTAGTGACTGAAAAGGTGAAGTAAATTGTAACTTGCTAGCTGGGTTCTTAGGGAAAACAAATCTACAAGGTTAGGGTCTTTCTAAAACCAAGTGGCTAAACTCTTCTGTAGTGCTTTCACCCTTACTGTTGTACAGTTAAATGGTGCAAAGCACATGAGCTGCATATTCACTTGTCTATAAATCATCCAGGGCAAGAGTTTTCTATCCTGAACAGCCACTGAAATTGTGTGTTCAGAAATTGTGTCTTCATTGCATAACAGAATGTGAAAGGGACCCCTGGAGATCACCTAGTCCAACTGCCCTGCTAAAGCAGAGTCACCCACAGCAGCCTGCTGAGGATCACAATTTCTAGGTGGGGTTGGAATCTCTCCAGAGGAGACTGCAGTCTCTCTGGGCAGCCTGCTCCAGACCTCCAGCACTCTCACAGCAACATCTTTTTTTTCCTTATGTTTAAGCAGAACTTCCTGTGTTCTTGTTTGTGCCCATTGCCCCTTGTTCTGTTCCTGGGCACAGCTGACAAGAGCCTGGCCCAGTTCTCTCATCCCCCACCCTTTAGCTCTTGCTGAGCATTGAGGAGATCCCCTCTCAGGCTGCTCTTTGGCAGGCTTTAACAGCTCCAGGGGTCTCAACCTCTCCTTCCCATAGAGATGCTCCAGGCCCCACAGCATCTTTGTAGGCTCCATTGGACACTATTCAGTAGTTCTCTGTCTCTCTAGTACTGGAGAAGCCAAAAATGAACCCAGTACTCTATATGTGTGACCTCAGTAGGACAGAGTAGTTCAGAGGAGAACATCCCTCGACCTGCAGGTCACACTCTGCTTAATTCATTTCAGGAGACCACTGGCCTTCTTGACCACAAGAGTGCATATCATTAGCCCCTGAACTGTGTCACAAATATAATGAAAGATGTGATATAATTTCATCTTTGGGTGAGCATTTCACATACACATTCTGTAGTCAGGAAGTCTTAGGCCTCCAAAATGTGTCAGAAAAGGTTTTTTTAAAAATAAAAGTGAAGTGAAAATTAGAGTGCAGTGTACAGCTGTCTGGGCATATTTCTGGGCATAAACCACATTCATCTTGAGTGTGTCTTAATTTAGTAAACAGACAAACGTGGCAATGAGTCCTACCCTACACAGATGTTGCTGTGGTAACTGAAAATTGTTGTTTCTAAGAGATCCCTGCAATTCAATTTGTAGCCAGTCACAGAAATATACATGTGCATACGCTCCCCTCAGACATTCATGGGCTAGCAAACTGCTGTGCATTGTCAAAAATCCCCAGAATTCCTCCTATGCTCTTGTCCTTCTCCAAACAAACCTTAAACATGATGCTGTGTTTTGTTATGAAGAGGAAACAAACACTTATGTTTTAAAGAACTATAGAATTGTTTTGGTTGGAAAAGATAAGCCCAACCATTCTGTAACTCTGCCAAGTCTGGTACTAAACCATGTCCCTCAGCACCACATCTCTCCCTCTTTGAAACCTCTCCAAGAATGGGGATTCAGCCACTTCCACTGTTTGAGAACCCTTTCAGTCAAGAAGTTTCTTCCAATAGCCAACCTAAACTTCCCCTGATGCAGCTTCAAACCATTTCCTCTTGTCCTGTCACTTGTTACTAAGGAGACCAACACCCATCTTGCTCCAACCTTCATTCAGGGAGTTGTAGAGAGCTAGAAAGTCTCCTCTCAGCCTCCTTTTCTCCAGACTAAACAGTCCCATTTCCCTCACAAGACCTATACTCCAGACCCATGTCTTCCTAGTGGAAAGAAAATGTTTCAGATACCACATTTAAGCATCTAGTCCTGCTGAAGTAGCACAGCATTTCAAAATGCAGAGCATTGCAAGAGACATGCAGTATTTTTCCAAACACTTATCAATAAGAACTATGTAAATTTTAGGAAACTTCTTTTTCCTTTATGAAAAGAGTTATGAAAATGTTTAGAGTTGGAAAGTTTGAAGTTCTCAAATGAATGCATTGACATTAATACCTTCACTGAAGCCATGATGCAGCATAATGTTTAACATTCCAGTACTTCTTGGTTCAGCTCCACTTGTGATCTTAGACCAAGTGAGACCTCTACCAAAGCTCTACCATCTTCAGGCTCAGATCTTACCATCTTTCAAAGGCAGGTTCCACCTTGCAAAGACTCAGCATTCAAGCATTTTGTTTTCCAGAGATGGTGGGATCCTGTCTTAGTATCCAGTTGAAGACCCTTCCTGTTTTCTTTGTCATTTGCACAGCAGCTGTAGTGGAAAGAACAGGGTTTTTTTAATTAGATAATATAAAGTTTGGGTGTATTACAGCTTCACACAATCCTCTGCATTTTATTTTGTATTTCTTAATCTCTAGCCTTGAGTCCATTTCTTCTGGCAGATTTTGTTTCAGTTCTGTTAAGAAGGAAGAAATAAATGAATACTGTTAAGTGGTCTAGAGGAGGCCACCAAGATGATCTGAGGGCTGGAGTACCTCTGCTGTAAAGGCAAATAGAGAGCTAGAGTTGTTCAGCCTGGGAAAGAAAGGTCCCTGGAGGAGCTCTTAGACCAGCCTTCCAATATTTGAAGTGGTTTCTAGGAGAGAGCTGGAGAGGGGCTTTTGACAGAGGCATGGAGTGAGAGGATAAGGGGAATTGGCTTCAACCTGGAGAAGCTCGATTTGGATTAGACATTAGGAACAAATTGTTCCCCATGAGGGTGGCAATGCACTGGAACAGGTCATCCAGGGAGGTTGTGATGCCCAGGTTGGATGGGGCATTGAGCAACCTGATCTAGCAGAGAGATGTCCTGCCTCTGGCAGGGGAATGAAAGCAGATGATCTTTCAAGGCCCCTTCCAACCCAAACAATTCTATGAGTCTATTACTCCCTATTTTTATTATTTCTTTCCTTTCCCCCCACCTTGACCCACAGAGGATGGGGAACACAGGTCAGATCAGTGAGTCTACCCTGATCTGATCTTGTGCATTTGTCCTGCAAGACTTCTTCAGAGGCAAAGGTGAGGAATAAGCAGACGATGCCCAGGAACTCAAAGTGAGTAGTTGGTTGTCCTCATAGCTGTATGGGACAGCAGTGGGAGGGGAGGACCAGCACTTCTGTAGTTCCTAGAGTCTTTACACTGAGAAGGGAAAAATCACAGTCATTCTGGTGGTTTTTCTGCTTTCTCATTTAGACCACAAAGCAGAGCAGATAGGTTTCATAACCTGTTTTACCAGGAGATATGTCAGTTAATTGTTTCTCTTGGTCCTGAAGTCATTAACACCTCTCGATGTGGCTTTTATCTCATTTCAAGATCCAAATAGCTGCAAGCATAATGACTGCGTTTGAGTGGTGCTTACCTTGTCCTTTCTCTAATATAATTCTTTGGCCTGAAGCTACACATCTCCAAACACTTTGAGATGTCATCATGCTTATTCATAGCTTGCCTCATTAAGGTCGAATGTATAGGGTGGCTTCTCTGCCTGCTCTCCCCTCCTTCCTTTCTTTTCTCCTCTTGAACACAAGTGGCAACTGTAATAATTAGTGCAATGACTTTGTGAGTAGACATTAAGCAACCATAACTGTCTGATCTTGTGATTTTTCTGTCTTCTTTCTGTAAATAGTGGGTCACTGGAGTGTTTTTTACTATGACATATGTAGAAACATATGGCACGAATGTAAATGTGCCACCCATCACTACATGCTGCTGAGAAATGCCTCAGCAGCAGGAAATGTTTCTATTGCACATATCTCTATAATTAGTTTTTTAAATGAGACATTTTGCCTGACAACTGCGTGACTGAACTTCCACAGCACCAAAACTTTTATTTATATATGTATATATGCCTGTGAAACAGAACTTTTTTAGCAATTCAATAAAAAGAAGTAAAGGCATTTTGAGGTGTAGATCATAGAATCATAGAATTGTTTTTGTTGGAAAAGACCTTTAAGATCATTGAACCCAACCATCAACCTAAGACTTCTATGGCTTTTAAACCATGTCCCAAAGTGCCATGTCCACATTTCTTGAATATCTCTGGGAACTGTGACTCCACCAGCTCCCTGGGCAGCTTATTCTAATACTTAACCACTCTTGCAGGAAAAGATTATTTTTTTTTCCCCTAATAATCTAAACATCCCCTATGCTCCAGATGTTCCAGTCTGATAGAGGAAGGAATTAGTAGTGTTTAGTTGTTAACTCAAGTAGAGCAAATTGACAAATGTTTAAAGCCAATGAGGAAAAATTTTGTCATTGGGCAATGGGAAATTGTTGCATGACAATGAAAGCAGAGACTGCCCCCAGTGTAATCTCATTGCAGAAAGCTTCCAATGCAAACATTTAAAGTCTTGTATCTAAATGCAGGAAATTCTTATTTATTTCATATTCATATTTAGAAGGCATGCCATTTGTATTACACATTTACTGGTGCATCATTTTGGTTTTCATTCAGCTTTTTAGTTTTTAATCTGTGTCAAACACAGCTTGCTTGTGAAAATGCAGGTTGTGCTACATTACCTGTATTTCAACACCACTGGCCAGTGCCTTTCCTCTCCATGCTCTGCAGCCTTATACTAACTGTTGGAAAGAAGGTCATGATTGATTGCCCGATTGGGTGCAGACTCTTTGCTCAGAGATGCAGCTTGCTGTCTAGAAACCTTCAACAGTAAGGATGGTTTTCTGCTTGGTGGGTTGGCTTTCTCTCAGGTTACCCTCAGGAAAATGATGTTGTTAGGCGCTCCTGTGTTCAGCAGCTACTTGGTAGGATGTGATCAACCCTCCTGTTCAAGCAGGGTCACCCGCAGCAGCTTGCCCAGGATCAGTGCCTCCAGGTATGTTTGAAATCTCTCCAGAGAAGGAAAGTCCACAACCTCTCTTGGCAGCCTGCCTCAGGGCTCCAGCACTTGCACAGCAAAGGAGTTTTTCTTTAAGTGGAACCTCCTGGCTTCCAGTTTGTGCCTGTCACCTTCTGTCCTATTACTGGGCACCACTCAAAAGAGTCTGACCCCATCCTCTTGCCTGCACCCTTCAGCTATCGATCAGCGTTGACAGGATCCCCTCTCAGGTTGCTCTTCTCCAGGCTGAACAGCTCCAGGTCTCTCAGTCTTTGCTCCTGACAGACATGTTCCAGTCCCCTCAGCATTTTTGCAGCCGTTGTTGGGATCTCTCCAGTATTTCCCTGTCTCTCTTGAGCTGAGAAGCTCATAACTGGACCCAGTACATCAGATGCAGCCTCACTATGGCAGAGCAGAGGGGCAGGAAAATCTCCCTCCACAGTCTTCTTAATGCCCCCCATGTAGTTTTTTGCATAAGTTGGGCCTTAAATCTGAAGCTATTGCTCTAGAGACTAGATGTCTGCTGCCCCATGAGATGCACTTGTGCATCACAAATTGAAATTGGGTTTTCTTTCAGACCAGCATTGTCTGACTGAAACAGAATAAACCTGCCAGTAACCACAAAAGAAAATTAAGCATGTTTGTCAGTAGCAATAGTAGCAAATGCTGTTTGAAATAGAAACTAATTAGACATGACAGTGTGGTAACTTACTGTAGCAGAGATGTAGGACCATCAGTGCACAACTGGATTCTGTTTTTCTGCACAGCAGTCCTCAGAGAGGGCTAGTGCTCCCACAGACATGATTTTTTCCACAGAACCTACTTGGCAGGCAAGTTGGAGTGGCAAAGGCAAAGCTGACTTAGCCAGAGTTCTCTCCTTTGCACTTAGGACTCATGGATCTAGATCAAGTGTTTGTCAGAAGCATTGACTTCTACCTGAGAGTGCTTTATTGCTCACCTTGATGTAGCACCTACCACAGAACTGTTGTGCAGTGGTTACACTTACTTGTACTGTACAGTGAGCATCCAATGCACAAACAGCTGAACCAGCTGGATGCTAACCAAAGCTGTGCTGAGAATCTTCTGCTGACTGACAGCTCTGCTAGGGAGAGTAGATGCAAATGGGCTGGACTTACAAGCACCTCTGGTCAGGACTTGCTTTGTGTGCTGCTGTACGTTCACTGCTTGCTTCTCTGTCTCACTGCATAAACTGAATTGCTAACAAGTGACAGATCTGTGGAATTAAAACATCCCAGCCACTAACATACTCACTGAAAGGGCAAATTCAGAGAGGAGTCTTCTGCCATTTATTTCAGCAATGTTTCTCAGTCTATACCAGAGCTCTGAGCAGCTTCTGCCGTAATGGTCACAGGTTCTTGCTGTAACTGTCATGTAAATGTTAAACCCATGTTACTTAGTGCCCAGCTGTATTGCAAAGCTGCACTTTCAAGTGCCTTGCAGGTCTTCATGGCATGTGCAGTGGAAGAGAAGCGCTGCAGCTGATACAGACCAGCAACCCATTAAATCAGAGAGAAGTCAAATCAAAGTAACTGCTGTTTCAACCTTCTTCCTAGGCAGAAGTTGCTAATTACTCTTATGGGTTTTAGTAGTACACTAGGAGCTACACCTACACAGTTTCTCAGAAATTCAATCTTAAGATTGGTTGATCTAAACAAATAATATTTCTTGAAGGTTAATTTGGACCAAAGATATTATCTAACATCCCTTGGAGTTATTTCCTTCCCTTTTTTTTTTTTTTTTCCCCCAGTCCGTATTAACCTGGGGAATGTCTACTTCTAATTCAGTTGCTAACAGTTTGGTTCAAAGATATTTTGATCTAACACTTTAGTGACAACATTAAGTCTTCCCATTGCACTTTTCAATAGTATTTTCTGCTTCATATGGTGAGTTGCAGCTTCAGACTCAGGAATGAGATGACATAACCAGCACTTGTCAGTCTTAACCTGATATGCTATGAAATAGAGCTATGGAAAAGGAAGCTATGGAAAATGGAAGAAGGCCCTCAGTGAAAACATGTCTTTTTAAATTCTTCATATTGGTATTTTCAGGAGATTGTGTGATTCTGAGTGTATTAATACAATAATAAAACTGCTTCAGTGCACTAATAAAACTACTTCAGTGCACTGTATTCCTTTTCTTTTCTGTCCAAGGAGGGGAGGTGGCAGGATGTGAGAGAGAGGAGAATGTTGTTCTTGGGTGAATTAAGCTGGATCAGTGAGGATGATGTGGAGGATTCAAGCACTCAAAAGCTGATGGAAGAAAGGAAGTGAAATTTACTTAATGGTAACAGTTGAAACCTGTGTTAGTCTTCTTTCTGCCTCTTCAGGAGAACAGAAATGAAAACCAACCTGACTTTTTCACTCAAGGCAGTTAAGGAAGTGGTTTCTTGAGGTTCAAGCTAATCATAGAATCATAGAA
>VWYK01113742.1:39600-51448 GCA_013399775.1 Semnornis frantzii | reverse complement strand
TTGGTCTGCAAAGGCTTTTGGGGTACAATTTATGTGAGTGACTGTACACAATATAAAACTGAATCATGCTCCATCTGTTGTGGAATACCTGTAGCTTTTAGAATAATCTCTTCTACAAAGGCTGCAGGATCAGGTTTTGCTTGAGGTAGTTCCATCTGATTTGGTTAAAATCATAGCTGGTCTCCAAACTGATTGCTTAAAGATACCCTAGGAAGGCTCAGTCTCTAGTTGTTGCTACCCCCTGTCTTGTGAGCCAGGCTGCTACATTGCTGGTGTTTGTTTGTTTGATTTTATGTTTGTTTGGTTTTTTGTTTGTTTTTCTTGTTACCCCCCAAATTATCCTGTTTATATACAGATCCTGTCTGCTTCCTACTTGCTTCATGGTGGTGGTAAGGCCATAGCCCTCTGTGGTGCTCAGCACCATTGGAGAAGTCTTGTTTTCTGCAAAGGAAACAAGTGGGCTGCTTTCCACATGCAACACCAGTGCAATGCTAACTATACGGAGCTTTCTGCAAGGTAAAAATGACCCTCTAGGGGAAGGAGAAATGGCCTCTGGTCCACCTTCAGGCTCAGAATCTGATAAACAGTTTCAAATGTCAGTGGCCTGTTGTGGTAATTAAATTGTAATGACAGATCCCTGCTGATACTATCAAGGTGCTTTTGTCCCAGGAATCTTGCATTGAGAGGAGCAGCAACAGCAGTTTTGCTTGTTACCTCTTCCTACTGTTACAGTTAAATAGTTCATGGCCACCAGTTTCCTTGAGCAGCATTGGGTGCTGTTGCCTGCCTTGGGTTTCACACACAATTGCCAGGAATGCAAAGGTATGGAAGTATTTGAATGTTCAAATGTTTGCCTGAGCTAACCACCATTCCTGGTAGCAGGCCTTGTAGGCACAGATTCGTCTGTGTATTTTTACATTTGGACACGGAACTTTTAAAATATAGCTGTTAGCTTTTGGAGAGAAAAAAAGAAATATCTATCAAAAGGCTAGACTTCAAAACAAAGGTGCTTGGTCAGAGAAACATCAGTATGCAGCTGTCAGAAGAATTTATATCCCAAGTCACAAAAATACATTTTTTGGGGGAGGGAAGTTAACTTGTTCTATTATAAACGATTGCAACCACAGAATTGGTCATGGAAATGATAATTGTATTTAAAACAACAATTGCTTTCCCCCCCATATTGTTATTTTTGCCCTGAAAAGAAGCAAAAAGAGAGTGTTTCAAATATTTTGGAGAGTCAGTGCCTTCAAAGAAGTTTTGGAACCCTTTTTCATTCTGTTCCATAGAGGTCAGCAAGTTTGAGGAATTACAGGCACTAAGTGAAAATGAAAACATCAAGAGGCTTGCTGTCTATCACAAGTATCACTAAATCTTTTTGAACAACCCTGGGCAGTGAATTATGGAAGCATGGAATTGACTTACAGTTTATTTCTAGTAACAGTCAGTTACTATGTCAAATCTAAAACCATTCAGAAAAGCCTATAAAAATATATGACAAAGTAACCAGCAACCTCTAGATCTTTTACATGTGTATGAATTTAAAGAATGTCTCATTAGTGCTTGTGGAAATGAACAGACAGGACATCTTCATGAGGTTATTTTTTTTTCCCTTCTCCTCCTTCCTCATGTTGTTCGGCATCATAGAAAGCCTCTGGAGTAGCTTTGCTGGGGGAAACCAATATGGTGTGTGGGCAGGGGAACAGCACACTCTTGCTCCTGTCTCCCTTGCTCTTCCCCCCTACCCTGTGGACCACTAATGAATGCTCTCCACAGTCCCCCAAACTTTGAGGGGTCTTATGAACACCTGAGAGATTTTTAGCAGAGACATTGCACTCACCTCAAGGCAAAAGAGATGAGGAGAAGTCCCATGGGAGGGATGCTGGCTCAGTGTGTTGCTGGTGTGGATCTCCAAGGATCTGTGGGGGCTACCTTGGTCCCAGTGAGTCTGATCCCATTGTTTGGCATGAGAGGGAAGCTAAAGTCCTGGGCTTATGAGAGACCTTGCTGCTACATGGGGCAGATGTAAGATTTTCTCCTGGCTGCTTAAAATTCAAGTTTATAAGAGTTTGGGTGCTATTTCTAGAAGCTGGGGTGGGTCAGGTTAGTGTGGTGTAATTTTGGGGCAACTCAGGGGTCTGCTGTGCAGAATTTCAAAAGAGCTCCTGTGGTTTGAGTCTCTGGTTCCCATTTCCTCTAAGAGGGCTCCTGAGATGTGACACTTCCCTAAACGTGCTGCCAGATCTGAAATGTTGTTTAGCTGATTTTGTTATGTTTTGGGAGAGACCCTCGTTTTTGAGACAGTAATGCTGGAAAATAGCCCTGGACCTCAGGTGCTTGATCTGAGCTTCTGTCTCTCCTTGGGTTGGATCACTAATTTATAGGCCATTTGGACCTAATTCTCTCACTCTTAGTGACGGATGGAGTCTGAAGATAGCTCTGCAAAACCAAAGAAAGTTAAATTAATTTAAAAATACAAAGCAGCTTAAGGCATTAGATAACTCACTGTCTAGATACTATTGTGACAGGCAGACTGGTGTCTACCAGTTGGATGTACCTACAGGAAAGGTTTTGGGTTAACTATTTGTAAGGACTATCCTAGACCAAACAGGGAGCAGGTCTTTCAAAGCAATTTTTGGTTTTCTTCCTGTATAAGTGTCAGACTGCATTAAATGTTTAAACATTTGCCACTGCAAGCATGAATGCACAATGTCATGAGTCAGGATAGCCATTTTGCTCTCGTTGTGGTGCTTGTGCTGGGAAAGCATCCAAAACTGAGTTTGTCTTGTAAGAAACAGTTTCAACATTGGTCCCTTGGTGATTGTATTTTAAAACTAACACAACCTAATAAACTTTCACTCATGAAACCATCAAAGTTGTGTTTACTGGCAGAACACTTGGGTCAATAAAAATACTCTACACACTAGGATTTGGGATTTTATTATTTTGCATTTATTGAGAAACAAATTGCAGAATAAAGTGGGGCCATGAATAAAATACACTCAGAATCGAATATATTGTTAAAGGTGAGTACCAAAATCTAACAATATGGTATCACCAATTGTGTGTAGCCATATAATGTGTAATTGTCAGCTGTTGAGAAAAGATCTCATTTTGGTAACGTGTATTGAGATTAGTAGACTGTGTGTGTTAACAAGTGGACTGAAAGTACTTATGACTTCAGCATGCTTGACGGCTCTAACTTCAACATTGTGTCACACAGTCAAAGAACAGTGAGGTGAGATGGAACACAAACAAACAAAAAAGACCAACAGAGACATGTGTACATTTAAAGAATATATTAAAATCACAATTATCTTGCCCAGATAATAGTCTCTCATAATCAATAGATTGATTCACTGTGATTATTTTCTATTAGGCTGTGATTATTTTCTATTAATTTCTATTTTGCATGCACAATCTGGCTTTAAAACTGTTTTTTCAGAGCCATCCTTGATAGCCTCTGCCTCTTCTCTGTGCTGAAGGCTAAGCACGTGAGCACTCTGCTTATCTGAGCATGGGCCACAGAAGCCCACAGAATCTCTTCTTGCTCGCTTTTGCAGATTCTCAGGATAAACCAGATATGACCTCAGTTCTTCCTTCTCTGGGACATTCCTTTCCCAGCTGCATGCGTGTAGCTCTGCTTGTGCAAAAGCAAGAGCTTGGCACTTCAGGGTAACACCTGGTTTCCTTCAGGGCTGTCACCTCCTGCATATGGCAGTGCCCACACACAGATAAGGGCCCTGTTGGCTGCTGGACACAGCTGCCACAGAAATGTTATGTACCCACAGCATTTATTTCACCATGTTGCTTTCCACAGTCTTATGTGTCTGCTGGAGTTGTGCAAAAAGCCAATACTCAATGCAAAAGAGCAAAGCAATACAAGTTGCACTAGAAGGTTGCACATCTTTTATTTCTGATCTGTGCTGCTTTTACTTTCTTAGTGAGAGATTATGAAGGCATTGTTACGGTTATTCTGGATGCCACAAAAACTCTAGGCAGTATTTTGCAGTGAATTTCAAAATTTGTGAGTAGCGTTGTGCTGGTAAACTCAGATTTGAACTCCCATGGTATATATTCTGTTCCCTCATTATCCCATCTTCAGAAAGCTTGACACAACCCATCGGAACTTGTTTTCTCAGAGGGAGTGATTACATGTGGTGTAGTGGGTTTCTTTTGTGTGTGTGTGTGAGTCATATAAAAGCTGGTCTCTTTTATTTTTCAGAGTATTTGCAGCATCTGCAGAGGAAATGTCCTTGTTGCTCTATGTTTTAGAAATGAGGTTGGGAGGCCGTTGATCTCTGGAGGCTTCACTGGTAATGCTGATATTTTCAGGTGGCACCTCACAGCAACTGAGTTCTGAGCTGTCAGAGGAAGGAAGCTGGTGATTGGCTTTCTTTCCCTACACTCTGCCCCCCAAATTGAGAAAGAATAGTGACTAGTTCAGATTTTATACAGGTAAACGAATACAGCAGTTTTTACATTACCATATACTTCCTGCCTCAGACAAAGACTGCATTTGTTGCTGTGACTAGTGCCACCAAACCCCAAAGAGTGTGAGACTGGAAATTTGTTTCCCGGTGATCTTCAGGTGATGGTTCTAACCAAAAGACAGGGAAGTCCTGGAAGCAGCCTGAAACTCTGGTGTCACTGGGATCACAGAAGCTCTCTGTGCATCCCCGCCAAAATCTGTGGAATTTCACCAAACTAATAGCGGATCTGAGCTCTTACCTTCCTTCCTGCTTCCTCACTGAATCCCCTCCCTATTTCATCAGCAGAAATTTTGGAAGGACCAGTCACATGCTTTAATTAGACAGCTGAAGCCACCCATTCTATTGCTTCTAACATTGTGCCCTTTTTAACTTCTTTTGGCCATTACCCTTATGAGAGCAATGCTTGCTACAAGGTTGACCTGCATAGATTATCCTGTTGTCATTGTTTTTCTCAATGTGTTATGTATTTATCCTGCAAATGCACTTTTTCTTATCTTTCCTCCTTTTCTTTTAAAACACCATTTAACCATTGATGTGAGTTAAGCAATTGACATAACTCTGTACACTGAGTTTGCTCAGACTCAGTGCTTATTCATTATTATGGTGCAGCAAATCCAGCTGCCTGCCTGAACCCTGATATGAGGAGCCTCTGCTCCAAGGAGGTTTAGGGGTACAGTCCAGTTACTTGGGATTTGGCACTGTGCAGTGGGCTGCAGCATGGCCCCCTTAAATGAGAGGTATACTGAAGCATTCAAGAGCATCTTCTAAAACTCCCACTGAGGACTGAAGCCACCAAGAAACAGCTGCCTGGACACTGAGACAGAATCTCAGAGTGGCCAAGGGCAGGGTTAAGACAAACACATAGCTTTGATCTTCTGCATCCACAGGATGACTGGGGACATCAGGGAGTTAAAAGAAAGTCAGGACTAATTGCACCTATACCTCTGTGCACTTGTCAGAGGTGAAGATGTTAAACTCTTTGTGAAAGCTGGATGTGAACAGGGACTGGGCAGTGGTCTTCAGACCATTACAACTGACTTCCTTTAATTTTTAAAATTTATATACTTTGTAATGCATTATTAATTTTCTTGTGAGTGATATGACTTCCAAGGCTATCAAGGGACTAATCTATTTTTTACATGGACTTGAGAAGGATTTTAGGTTTGTACAAATAAAATACTCCCTGGAAGCAATACAAATGAAATTATTATCTGCAAACATCACTGCTTTACCTCTCTTCTGAACAAACATCAGAGTCACTACAGAAAGTTAACACTTTAATTATACAGAATTTCAAATGATCAGGTATGGCTGCTATTAAACTAAAATATTTGTATCTTTTTCATAAAGATTACTTTCTTTGTACAGGACTGACCTACTTGTATCAGGAAGCGATATCCAAATCCTTAGTTTAAAGATATTTGGGAGACATGAGTGATTAAACAGTCACTGGAATCAACTGAAATCTAAAAAAATTGTTTGCTATGGGATAGTATATTTGCTTAATTCTAGCTGTTTGTTCCTTGCCTGCAAGGAAAATTGTGTGGTTCTGGAGGTTTAAATATATTTTTTTTTTTCAGTGAGACTACAGGTGTAATGGTTTCTTAGGTCTAAGTGTGGAGATAATGTCGGTTTTTGGATGTTATGTTTAACATAAGATATGCATACATTTATTTAATACAAAATCTAATGGAAATAGATAAGATCCAGAAAATGTTTATTTGGAATTTGAATTTACATCTTGAATTATGTTAACCGAAACTTTTATGTACTGATTTAGAATTTCTTTCAGTGTTTGAAAAAAGCATGATTGCAGTAAAATGGTCTTACTGAAGTATAGATAAGGAATCTGGTGGGTTGAAAAACTGTGAATATTTATTAGTGATTCACATTCCATGTATATCCAGTTCACAATTTATCTACTTTTTCTTTTTATTGGTTGCTGTTAGCTATAGATCTTTGGAGGGAAAAGAATCTCCACTGTCTATTTTCTCTAAATGATATGAAATTCCTGTTGCCAATACCAACTGTGGGTACCTCTGTGCAGAAAGGTGAAAACCTGGCAGGGGCAAGGTGTGGTGGGAGGTCTGGTTGGTACATGCATTCTACCAAGATGTATCTAAGACACTGGAATACCACCGAGTATCTCGTCCTCATTTGGATAAAGATACCTGAGTTGGCTACAGAGTTTGAACCTTTCAGTACTAAATTCACATATGTCCAGTGCTTGCATAGTAGAGGTAACTCAGTTGTGTACTCTCTGCAGGCAGAACAAAGCTTGCCCTCACCATCTAGGACCTGGCATTGGCTGAACTTTTGCGTATGTTGGAGAAGTGGGCAGGAACTGTTGTCTTTGAAAATGTCAGGGGGCGCACCTGAGAAAGGCAGGGTAATTCTGTTTCTTAGGGCTTTCTTCTTGGAGTCTGAGCTGCATTTGGTGCATCTGAGATGAAGTGGTGGAGGATGGCGGGTACAGGGACTTGGTAAGCATACAATGTAAATCAAAGCACCTTTTCAGTCCAGCTCTAAATTGGATCTGCTGGCATGTTCCTCTGCAGGACTACCTCTGTGGACTGGAGCCTGTCTGGAACAGATCCCAGACCTGGGATGAGAGAGCAGAAACTGCCATGCAACACTTTTCAAAGCTGTTTCATGGTGCCAGGACTGGATCTGCCATCATGTTTGTGGACCTCTCACAGCCCAGAGCTTCATTACGTAACGTTTGGGTGGTTATTGTCATATTCAAGGCAGCTAAACACACTTGAATGGTGGATTTATGTTTGACAGTGCCAAAGCGATGCTGCTGGTCCACACTGCCATGTTCCAGCACAGCTGAACAATTTCTTCTTATGTTTTGCAGTCTACCATAAATTCTTATTGTGTGACGGTGGTTTGCCAAGCACTCCACAGCCACAAAATAAGCCAGCACAGCTGATTACAGGATGGTATCTGCAATGCACTGGAATCCCTGAATACTAACATCCAAAATTATTAATTAGTAGTGTACTGTGAATGGCTTAACAGAAGCATACTTAGAGCAGTAGCAGACCTCAAGAACTCACTCATTTTGCACCCAGCTCTGAAACCAACTTTCTCTGTGGCCCTGGGTGAGTCACTTAACTCCCTGTTGTTCATTGAACTGCATTGAGTGATTCCTGCCTACCATGAAGCAGGTTGTGGCAGGATAAATTAGCCGTTGGCTTTTAAAGCACTTTGAAGATGTACTGAAAAGCATTAAAAGCACTTGTATCTATGAAGACAGTAATGGTTAAATGATAATTCTGCGCTCTCAATGAATTTGTTAGTTTTAAAGTATGAGTGTTATGCTTCTACAATATGCTATTAATCCAAGCAAATTACTAAGTCTTTGTGTGGTATGTGAGAAAACCCATGAATTTACCTTTCTGTAGCTGCAAATGCAGTGGAAAGGATTTGAACTTCCCTTCTCACCTCAAAGCCTCTGGCAAACTGGTCACTGGCATAATAAATATGCAGCATTTAATAATGCTTCACTTTTCCCCTTTAAACCATTAGTTGTTTCCTGCTAGACTAAGAAGAACTTCAAATTCAATTCATTAACATTTCTTTAAATAGCCCTCTTAACAATGCCGGTTTGGTTTCCTCGTTACATTCTGTCACTAATAGCGGTTTTTACTTCTAACCTGTTATTAATTAGAAATAAGGACTGGATCTCTTAATTTCTGAATTAGTTTTAGTGCCTCTTTCCTCACATGCTAAAGAGGGTCTTTTTAAAGCCTAGTGTGTTGTGTTATATAATTGTTTCTGGGGTAAATTATTTAACTGGTCAGAGAAAGTGCACTTCTCTCTGCCTCGAGTGGTCAGCCCGGCGGTGGGCAGCGAAGCATGCCAAATCGGAGGCAAAGAGGAGCACAGCTGCATGAAACTTTCATTAGAGCTGCAGAGGTAAGAGGCTGCTTCTCTGCGGTGCTTTTGGTGTGACCCCCAAGGCTGCCCGCGACCGCTGACAGGGCACCATTTTACATGGCTTAACGTCTCTGCCGTGAAGGACAAATGAACAGGCACGGATCGTCTCAGGCACCCTAATCTTTTCTTTCCCTACTTCAAAGCTTTCTGTGTTGCATCTCAGTCTGTAATTACCCTTGAGGTATTTCAGACTTGAAGCGACACCGGGAAAATTGCACTTCCCGATAATGGGAGTCCACAGTTGTGTTTAATCAATTATGTAGTTGGTCATGAGACTGGCTTCTTAGTTATAAGAGTTTTAAGGCCAACCCTTTACGCCCTAGCTGAGGAGAGGGACAATACTGAATTAAAGAAACACTATCCATTTGATGTAGTTTCATCTAGGCTTTACTTGCTTAATTAAAACCATGCTACCAATACCCACTTACTACTCCTCCTTGCTTGAAACAGCCGGTCAAATGCTGTGCTGTAATTTCCTAAGCAAAACTTCTTAAGTTAGGTGGAGCTGCAACACTAATTTTTATGGATATAAACGTATCCACTCAGCAGCAGATTTGTTGGAGAAAGTGACAACGCTGTAGTGCAGGACTCAGAGGTTTGTGGATGCTGGAGAAGAAACACAAGTTGAGGTGGGAACTGCAAACACAAAACCTTGCTAACTCGCTTTGAAAGATGTATGACAGCCAAGAGCTTTGCTCCTCAGAAGTAATGGAGTTGGCCAGGGTGTGCGCAGGGTGAGAGAGTTCTAGTGGAATAAATTTGGATTATGTTAGCTCACCAGATGCTCTGAGATGTGTAGTATCTGGCAGTGGAAAGGTCTTGCTTTGGGAAGATGGAGATGGTGCTTTAGGCCAACCAAAGTTGAGTGATTTTGTACTCCTGTTCCTGCAGATTCAGCATGCTGGGTTATGATGACAAGCCGGCAGTGTGGTTTTGCTGGGAAGGAGAGGAGTGTTCAGGGAGAAGGAACGTGTCCACAGGGCTGATGAAACTTGTCCTGTGTCATGCATTGAACCTGTAGAAGCCATCTGATTGGGTTGGCTTTCCCCATACCTGGGCTGACTCCTCTCTGCCTCCCAATTTCTCTCCTGCCAAGGAGAAAAGAGACCTTTCCTGTCCTCTGTCTTTAGGTACCATTTCTAGGCAGCAAGGAGGAAGAACATGGAGTGCAGGGGGATTAGACCATGTCTGTGCTGGTGATGAGCAGACTTGGCAGTGTTCTTAAAGGTTTATAGAGCGTTTCAGACTTTGGGAAGCATCTGTAAGGTTGAGGATGTTGCCAGATGTTTGTGATGGGACCTTGTTGGCTGATTGTAGACAGGTTCACCAAATTACCCAAATGGCTGCTGTTAGAACAGCGTCCATGCATTGTTCTGCTTTCTCCATCTTCTGGCTTCCTTTCCTGCACTGGATCCTTGTCTATCTGATTTCTGTGTCCTACCCCCATCTCCATCTGTTTTTCAGCAGTGTTTTGCAAGCCACTTGCTGCACACCTCTTGTCTGCTTCTCATCTTCAGAAAATCATGAAATCTTGGTCATTGATGGTTTTCATCAAGCATGAGATACAAGTCTGAATGTGTTTCAGGTGTACTTCACCTGGGGGAGAGGGGAACTTTCAAAATTCAAAACAGCTTACAAATTCATATATTACTTTGGCTACTTCTGTGCCTGCCAGCTCTTCTCCTGTGATGCCTGTTTGTTGCAGAAATATTATCGTTTCTGAATTTAAGATGTTTGGGAGAGTTGACGATAGGTGAGTAGGTATTGATTGATGTATACATTTATAAGTCTTTTACAAATGCATCTTTCTCAGACAACATTATAGATCACTGTCGCAGGAGAAGACAACTTTGAATATCTGGTGTACTTACATGGTTACAAGCAGTATGTTTGTCTGCAATACAGAAAGCAGATTATTTCTTAGGTCTTTTCTCTCTCCTCTAATTTTAGATGAGTAGAACTATGCAGGAGGAGTTGTTGCTAGTCATACAAAGCTGGCAGGCTGTCTGGTTGGGAATCACTCATTGCCCTAACCCAATTTCAGTTATTCTATTAATATACCACTAGAGTCAGGCTGGAGTACAAAGTCCTCCGTGGACAGGCCAATGGCAACATCTCTCTCCTGCAGCAATTATAGGAGAAGTTTTACAAAGACAATAATTCAAATAAAAGTGATTGGCACATTAGACAGAAATTAACTATTGGGAGAAAGTCAGGTTGGAGCTCAAAGCTGTATCCTCTGAGCTAGCAGGGACTCAGTGGATAATGTGATGAAAAAAATGTGCCTTGCAAGCACAGTCCCAGACTGATATTGGTAAAAGAATATATGCTACCTTATGGTAGCAAAACTGAATCTCTTCTCACATCATTCACATGTGAGCAGTGGTGAGTCCTCTTGAGGAAAGTTTTGGTGTTGACAGTGACGCAGTCATGGAGTGCAGGGGGATTAGACCATGTCTGTGCTGGTGATGAGCAGACTTCGCAGTGGCCACTATTTCTCTCCTGCTTGAGGCAAGCCCTGCATCCAGGCATGGGGTCAACTAGTATAAGTAGGTTGGGTTTTGGCTTGGATCTGTTCCTTGATCGTGTTCACTATACCATTGCATGTGTTACCTGTGCTACCTTAATGTGCCTGTGGAGTTCTGGTGTGTGTTGCTTCATTGCTGATTAGGCAGATGGGCTGATGATACAAGGCCAGTCCCTGGAGTGCTCCTTCCATACCAGTGATTTAGCTGTGTAGCTCTCTGTAAGGAAGCTTATTGAGAATGGCAGCCTGAGCTGTCCTGTAGAATTCAAGATATGTTATTTTTGTTCTGAGGACATTTTTAAAGGATTTTAATTATGTGCATGGTTAATAAATGTCATGCTATCCATCTTCAGTCATGCATAGACATGTGGTGTGCTGCTCAGATACCCACTGGTCCGTAGTGAGGATGATGTGCAGCCATATTTGTGGCATGTAATTACTTAACTTACTTTTGGGGCAGACACAGGATAAGATTGTTCCCACTACCCCTAATAATTCCTGTATGACAGAGCAATGCATAGAGTATGTGAATCTTTAATGTATCTGCAATTGAGAAAGGAAGCAGCTGCTACCCTTCCTGCAGTCAATTGTACATTGTCTTAATTTGGTCTGACATAAAATTAGTTTTCCCCTCATCACCTTCCTTATACAAAGCAGGGATATAGATTGTTACTGTAGAAAATAGAGAACTTAGGTTTTTAGACCTGAAAAATGAAGAAATAGGGATAATTATTGAGTTTTTTGGCTTTTGCAAGGCCATTTATTGAACAAGTTATTTCCTATTTATCCTAAATCCTGCCCACATCTTGTGGTGGTGGCTCCTAAGAAGGTTCAGCATATATATATACTGAGGTGGAAGTTGTACCGTTCTGGTGGTTCTGAT
>VWYK01113742.1:5576-39425 GCA_013399775.1 Semnornis frantzii | reverse complement strand
TTTTTTTTTTTAATATTTTTTTCATTTGTTTGTTTTCCCCTCCATTGATCATCATCTATGACCATATGGCTTCTCTTCTGTTTCCCATTGTGTCTTTTACCCTCTACTCTGAATATACTATAATGTTCATGAGATATTTTAATAGCAGCTCTGGTCTTGTCTAACAGCATATAGCTTCTTGTGTACTTGCATTTTTTTTAAGTTTAATTATTTTCTTAATATTTTTGGGCAATAGTCACAAAATCTTTTTCTCTCTGTTTCATCTCATCTTTAAAGCATCAGTTCACGCTTCTGTCTACAATACCCCCACCATTACACTTGCTTAAAACCCCCTGCTAAGCCATGGGTTTGAAAGAGGAGATGACAGTTAACCTATCTGTAAGACATGTTTCAGAAGCTCTTGTTAATTCCAGTCATCTTTGGGGCAAGCCTTCAACACTGACATTTATTAGTCAGAAAATGCTATCTGACTCTAGCTAAGGACACCTGAAAATCTAACACCTATGGAGGGATAATCTGGCATTAAACAAGTTCTGAAGATTAAAATAATCCTGGGAAACCTTGAATTAGCAGGCAAGTCTCCATCTTTTGCTCCCTGCTACAGCAGACCCATTATTTTTTCTTGTAATGTTAGTCACATTTTAGGTGACATAGCCCAGAGAGGAAGTGTCCTCATTACCAGAAACACCTTCTTTTAAATCCAGTTTGACTTTCCTGTCCTCAGGGCTAAATTCAGTCCTGATGCACCTGTTGTTTATTGGGTGTAGTTGCACCAGTTGTTTCTTGGCCTGGTTTGGTTCTGAATGTCAAACTTGCAGCATCTTGGGATTACCTCATGATATCCTTTGCAATCCTTTTACAAACATATTTTCTTTTCAGCTCATGACAAACCTAGTTAGTGGTGTTTTCAGTAAGTATGAATGCCTATATTGAAAGTCCTTTTTCAAATACAGATTTGCCATGACCTAACATTAATATGACCTTCCAGAGCATCTCTCAGGAAAGTATTTTGATCACACTGATTAATCAAACTTCAAAAAATGTTATCCCCTGGTTAGAAACAAATTGATGAGGGTGAGAAAATTTTGTCAAAATCACTGCAAGATTGAAAAATATAGCTCAACTGTCCTACCTTCTAGACCTCTGCCATATTGCCAAGACTTCTGCCTCGACACTGGTATTATCCAGATGTTTTACTTACTGACATTCCTGTTCTTCTTCAACTCCTTCCCATTGTCCTTCCCTTGTCCGTCTTCTCTTAATATTTGAATGAATATAACATTCCAAAGCATTTGCCTTTACTGTCCTACTAAAGGACAGTTCCCTCTGAGAAAGGGAGAAAATCACAGACTCCACATCAGCTGGCTCTGCAGCTATTGGGAAACTGTGAACACTCTGGAGTCTGAGAGAATCCTCACTGTGTCTAAAATGGCCCAAACTGTTATTTATTCAGAGGGGTGCTCAAAGAGAGTGCTTACCTCCACCTGGTTCTGCTCAGGCAAAAATTTACATTCATTTTCTTTGGGAAAACCTTTAAAAATTCAAGGATAGGGACTGGGAAAGGAATTATCTGCAGCGACATTTTCAGTGCTTTACATTTATCTAGACATTTCACCCCAACTGAGATGAGATATGAGCTGTAAAAGGAGGATGACAATGATAATAGTTGTCTCTACTGCATTTGCAGGTACACTGTGGGGTGTAAACCTGGCTCTCCTTGCCCCACAATGCCAGTGTCATGTAACCCTGAGATTCTCAACACATACCAAAACCACTGCCTCATATCTTCTAATACTACTTCACATCAAAATCTGTTGTGATAGATACCAGTGTTCAGTAGACAACCGGAACAGCATAGGTGGATTTTCTTCTTGGTCTTCTCACAACCACTGCTTCAGATTAAGACTTCTCTAAATTATGCCAGAAGCAACCAATCATGTAAAAATAGTCCAGAAGCCAAAGCCTGCCTGCATGGGGGAAATAGCCATGTACTTTATAATGTGGGCCAAGGGAGACAGCGTAGGGCTTCTGACATCCGGGAGTTAGTCTGGCGATTAGATCTTTCACTGGTGGAGCATAAGATACTAACACCACTCGCACTCCCCACATCCAAATGTATTTTCTGTAACTTAGTTGTTAATAGCTTGTAAATATCTTAGTGCTATTGCTTAAGCAGTTCAGAGAGAATGTTCATTACGTGTTTTTCTTCAAATAACTTCAGAAAGACCAAAAGGGAGCTGACATAACAAATCATAGGGTAAAAGAGATTATTNTCTGTGCTGGTGATGAGCAGACTTCGCAGTGGCCACTATTTCTCTCCTGCTTGAGGCAAGCCCTGCATCCAGGCATGGGGTCAACTAGTATAAGTAGGTTGGGTTTTGGCTTGGATCTGTTCCTTGATCGTGTTCACTATACCATTGCATGTGTTACCTGTGCTACCTTAATGTGCCTGTGGAGTTCTGGTGTGTGTTGCTTCATTGCTGATTAGGCAGATGGGCTGATGATACAAGGCCAGTCCCTGGAGTGCTCCTTCCATACCAGTGATTTAGCTGTGTAGCTCTCTGTAAGGAAGCTTATTGAGAATGGCAGCCTGAGCTGTCCTGTAGAATTCAAGATATGTTATTTTTGTTCTGAGGACATTTTTAAAGGATTTTAATTATGTGCATGGTTAATAAATGTCATGCTATCCATCTTCAGTCATGCATAGACATGTGGTGTGCTGCTCAGATACCCACTGGTCCGTAGTGAGGATGATGTGCAGCCATATTTGTGGCATGTAATTACTTAACTTACTTTTGGGGCAGACACAGGATAAGATTGTTCCCACTACCCCTAATAATTCCTGTATGACAGAGCAATGCATAGAGTATGTGAATCTTTAATGTATCTGCAATTGAGAAAGGAAGCAGCTGCTACCCTTCCTGCAGTCAATTGTACATTGTCTTAATTTGGTCTGACATAAAATTAGTTTTCCCCTCATCACCTTCCTTATACAAAGCAGGGATATAGATTGTTACTGTAGAAAATAGAGAACTTAGGTTTTTAGACCTGAAAAATGAAGAAATAGGGATAATTATTGAGTTTTTTGGCTTTTGCAAGGCCATTTATTGAACAAGTTATTTCCTATTTATCCTAAATCCTGCCCACATCTTGTGGTGGTGGCTCCTAAGAAGGTTCAGCATATATATATACTGAGGTGGAAGTTGTACCGTTCTGGTGGTTCTGATCAGATATGTTCAAACAGCCATGGAAAATGCTAGCACCAGCTGCACAGGTGAATCAATGAGTCACCAAAGTGCTGATGCATACTTTTAGGATTGTGGCTCTTCCTTCACTTGGGAAAACCCTCTTTCTTTCCATTGAACCCTCCTTAAGGAACACACCTCGGAAATTTCTCAGATTTGACTTCAGGTGTAAATAGCAATCCTGAATACAGTGGGGTATTAGAATTTTCCTGTGCAAGTGCACAAGAGAGGTATAATAATGCAAATTTATCCCCAAAAAATTGTATTTATCTTTCTGTACTTTCTGTTTAGGTGGGGTTTTTTTTGTTTTTGTTTTTTTTTAAATCTTTTTTTTAATTTTTTTTTTTAATATTTTTTTCATTTGTTTGTTTTCCCCTCCATTGATCATCATCTATGACCATATGGCTTCTCTTCTGTTTCCCATTGTGTCTTTTACCCTCTACTCTGAATATACTATAATGTTCATGAGATATTTTAATAGCAGCTCTGGTCTTGTCTAACAGCATATAGCTTCTTGTGTACTTGCATTTTTNGTCAGAAAATGCTATCTGACTCTAGCTAAGGACACCTGAAAATCTAACACCTATGGAGGGATAATCTGGCATTAAACAAGTTCTGAAGATTAAAATAATCCTGGGAAACCTTGAATTAGCAGGCAAGTCTCCATCTTTTGCTCCCTGCTACAGCAGACCCATTATTTTTTCTTGTAATGTTAGTCACATTTTAGGTGACATAGCCCAGAGAGGAAGTGTCCTCATTACCAGAAACACCTTCTTTTAAATCCAGTTTGACTTTCCTGTCCTCAGGGCTAAATTCAGTCCTGATGCACCTGTTGTTTATTGGGTGTAGTTGCACCAGTTGTTTCTTGGCCTGGTTTGGTTCTGAATGTCAAACTTGCAGCATCTTGGGATTACCTCATGATATCCTTTGCAATCCTTTTACAAACATATTTTCTTTTCAGCTCATGACAAACCTAGTTAGTGGTGTTTTCAGTAAGTATGAATGCCTATATTGAAAGTCCTTTTTCAAATACAGATTTGCCATGACCTAACATTAATATGACCTTCCAGAGCATCTCTCAGGAAAGTATTTTGATCACACTGATTAATCAAACTTCAAAAAATGTTATCCCCTGGTTAGAAACAAATTGATGAGGGTGAGAAAATTTTGTCAAAATCACTGCAAGATTGAAAAATATAGCTCAACTGTCCTACCTTCTAGACCTCTGCCATATTGCCAAGACTTCTGCCTCGACACTGGTATTATCCAGATGTTTTACTTACTGACATTCCTGTTCTTCTTCAACTCCTTCCCATTGTCCTTCCCTTGTCCGTCTTCTCTTAATATTTGAATGAATATAACATTCCAAAGCATTTGCCTTTACTGTCCTACTAAAGGACAGTTCCCTCTGAGAAAGGGAGAAAATCACAGACTCCACATCAGCTGGCTCTGCAGCTATTGGGAAACTGTGAACACTCTGGAGTCTGAGAGAATCCTCACTGTGTCTAAAATGGCCCAAACTGTTATTTATTCAGAGGGGTGCTCAAAGAGAGTGCTTACCTCCACCTGGTTCTGCTCAGGCAAAAATTTACATTCATTTTCTTTGGGAAAACCTTTAAAAATTCAAGGATAGGGACTGGGAAAGGAATTATCTGCAGCGACATTTTCAGTGCTTTACATTTATCTAGACATTTCACCCCAACTGAGATGAGATATGAGCTGTAAAAGGAGGATGACAATGATAATAGTTGTCTCTACTGCATTTGCAGGTACACTGTGGGGTGTAAACCTGGCTCTCCTTGCCCCACAATGCCAGTGTCATGTAACCCTGAGATTCTCAACACATACCAAAACCACTGCCTCATATCTTCTAATACTACTTCACATCAAAATCTGTTGTGATAGATACCAGTGTTCAGTAGACAACCGGAACAGCATAGGTGGATTTTCTTCTTGGTCTTCTCACAACCACTGCTTCAGATTAAGACTTCTCTAAATTATGCCAGAAGCAACCAATCATGTAAAAATAGTCCAGAAGCCAAAGCCTGCCTGCATGGGGGAAATAGCCATGTACTTTATAATGTGGGCCAAGGGAGACAGCGTAGGGCTTCTGACATCCGGGAGTTAGTCTGGCGATTAGATCTTTCACTGGTGGAGCATAAGATACTAACACCACTCGCACTCCCCACATCCAAATGTATTTTCTGTAACTTAGTTGTTAATAGCTTGTAAATATCTTAGTGCTATTGCTTAAGCAGTTCAGAGAGAATGTTCATTACGTGTTTTTCTTCAAATAACTTCAGAAAGACCAAAAGGGAGCTGACATAACAAATCATAGGGTAAAAGAGATTATTAGAAGCAAGAAGGCATGCTTCAAAATGTTGAAGTTGTGTGTTCAAGAAAGAAAAGGGAGGACAAGGCTCACAAATCTTTAGGAGTCCTTTGAAGGAGTCTCTAGGCAAATGAACAAAGAGATCTAGGTGATATGGTCTTCAGGGAATTCACAAAGGCATTTGAAAAAGTGCTTCACCCAAGGGTCTTACAGGAAATAACCTCCATAAGTTCCTCACATGGGTAAATAATTGTTTAAAAGATCGAAAACAATGGAGAGGAATACAGAGGTAATTTCCACTGCAGAGTCTTGTAGAGTTGTGTACTGCAGCCTGTCTATTTTTTAGTATTTTCATAAACATTCTAAAAACAAAAAAGGTGGGCAAGAAGATGAGAAGTTTGGAGGCAATACTAGCTTACTCAGTGAATAGAGGAAAGGGCTGTCTGCAAAGAATTGAAGAAGTGCCTTTTCATCTTGCATCCCTGAGCAATAGAGTAAGAGATGGAATTCAGTGTGGATATAAAGAGGAAGAAAGGTGGGGTGAAAGTCCTAGCATTGTATTGATGATGATGATGAGCATGGAATTGAATATTATCACTTATGAAAAAAAGATGCAAGTTATAACATTGTAACCTTGGAAGCATCATCACTGTCCTTAGTGTTTGTTTGAAAAAAAGAGCAGACAGTGTTAGGAGCTATTAGTAAAGCAATACAAAACAAAAGAGGATACACTCTTTTGCACTTTAGACACCATGTTTTGCCCACATCTTTTGGATATTTGATTCATTTCCTAACCTTCAGATAGAACCAGAGTGGAAAAGACACAGAAATGAATGATTAGAGTCAGAGAATGGCTTTGTATGAAGAATCATTAAATAGTCTACCTTTTTTTTAAGCCTGGAAAAGAGATGTAGTAATATGACAAGGGGTTGCAAAATGATAACTACTAGCATTGAGATGAAGAACAAGGAATGATGGTTCGTTGTTTCTTCTAATGCAGAGTAAAGGAGCATCAAATAAGGCTGTCGAGTAAGACTTCAGAGCAAATAAAAAGTGTTGCTGTTTCATGGCACACATGGCATACACAAGGAACTCCTTTCTGCAGGATGTTGTGGATGCTGAAAGTGTTCAGGTATTTAAAAAGTAGCTGCTCAGATTTATGGGAGAAAAATATTATCAAAGGCTGTTGTATGCAAAGACACTGTCTTTGGCTCAGAAAATCTATGGTACTGCAAATTGCTAGGGACTGGGAGGGTGCTGAGAGAAGTATTCTTGTAAGAACTGGTCTGTTCTCTTCCCTGCATATCTGATGTTTGTGAATGTTGATGACAAGCCACTGGATTTGCCTTTGGTCTGATTGCTACTGCTGTTATGTTCACTCTGTTATTCTTACAGATATTCAGCCATTGTGGCTCTTACTAATTTAACGGATTTTTTCCAGCGGTCAGAGTAAATTTTCTAGTTACTCCCAAAGAAATCTAGCTGGTATAATGAGAATTGGCAATCTGGGGACTGCAGTAGTATAACCTAGAAGACAAAGAATAAAATAATGCTGAAAAAGACACAGTCCCCTTTAAAGGAGTAGTAAGAGGGTTAAAAAAAGGCACCTAAACAGTCATACATCAGGGCGGCATGTAAAATGTCCAGCTGAGGAGTGTTACTAATGGAGTGATGAACTTTAAGTCCATGCATAACATGCTTCCAGTAGGAAGGTTCTTATTTCCAGTGCCTGGGGTAATCTAGCAAAATCTCAGCCATATCTTTAATGAACAAGGTAGGCTATCAATCAACGTGGAGATGACACAAGCATTTCATACAAAAACAAAAACTGACACCTGCCCTCTCCAAAATCAAGGCTGCTGCGATGCCTCCCAAGGCTACCTGTTCTCATCAGCCAGGCAGAGAGTCATGAATCTGCATGTGACTGTTAAAGGTAGAGCTGCTACTAAGTAGGTGGCAGTTATTTTTAGAAACTAGTTTAAATTGTTCCGATATTGAATCTGCACGGTACAGGGGTAACATCTTTAAAATGCAATTCTATGGTAGGTGGCAACAATCAAGCTGAATTACGGACATTGTAAGGAAATGAAAAGTCAAACTGCTGACCATGTGTATTTTATGGTATTTAATTAAAAGTAGATAACATAGTGTGAATGAACCACAAATCAGATAAAAATGGCAGTATATTCTCATATTTAACACATATTTGACTTGTGGTTGCTTGACAATTTACCAGAACAGGTCTATGACAGTCTCCAAATATAAAATCAGGAGTGTAATTAAAAATACTGCAGGGAAGAAGCAATATTCTGTTCAACCCTGAGCTACGTTAATCACAGCCACAGCTGTATCGCTTCCATTCCTTTTAACAAGANTTTTTTTTTTAATAAGACAGAGTGGGAAATGCCCTGGTCTTTGCTGAATCAGTGTTACATTAAAAAAGTTTGGTGTGCAGTACGTGAGGTGGGGAAAGAGAGGGTAGTAGAGGTAGAGCACGGGATAACCAATTTATTGGAATCTGTGGGGCAGCTGCCTCAGCTGAGGCTCTGCTGCAGCCTCACACCAGGACTGTGGCTTCTCTTCAGCTTTTGGCACAGCCTTGTGCTGTGGTGACCTTGAGAGATTCATTTACTGCAGGCTGTGCCACATCTCCTTCCCCTGTAAAGCAGAGTTAGCCTTGCTTTCACTCCTTATTCCTTGGCTAATAACCAGGAGAGTGATACCTTGATCTCAGCCAGACGCTTCTGCAATAACCTCACTGTGTCAGGGGCATTTAGAATCACAGAATGCTTTAGGTTGGAAGGGACTTTTAATAGTCATCTCATCCAACCCCCTCGCAGCGAGCAAGGACTTCTTTGACTAAGTTTGGTTGCTCAGAGCCCCATCCAACCTGACCTGGAATGTTTCCAGGGATTGGGCCAAGCTATGGCCCAGCCCTATCAAATCAACTAGACCATGGCACTAAGTGCCTTATCCACTCTTTTCGCACCTCCAGGGACGGCGACTCCACCACCTCCCTGGGCAGCCCAATCCAATGGCAAATCACTCTCTCTGTGAAGAACTTCCTCCTAATATCCAACCTATACCTCCCCTGGCACAACTTGAGACTGTGTCCCCTCATTCTGTTGCTGGGTGTCTGGGAGAAGAGACTGATCCCCACCTGGCTACAACCTCCTTTCAGGTAGTTGTAGAGAGCAATGAGGTCACCCCTGAGTCTCTTCTTTTCCAGGCTAAACAACCCCAGCTCCCTCAGCCTCTCCTCACAGGGCTGTGCTCCAGGCCTCTCACCAGCTTCATCACCCTTCTCTGGACACGTTCCAGTACCTCAACATCTCTCTTGAATTGAGGGGCCCAGAACTGGACACAGGACTCAAGGTGTGGCCTGACCAGTGCTGAGTACAGGGGAAGAATAACCTCCCTTGTCCTACTGGCCACACTGTTCCTGATACAGGCCAGGATGCCATTGGCTCTCCTGGCCACCTGGGCACATTGCTGGCTCATGTTCAGCTACTATCTACCAGTACCCCCAGGTCCCTTTCTGCCTGGCTGCTCTTCAGCCACTCTGTCCCCAGCCTGTAGTGCTGTTTGGGGTTGTTGTGGCCACAGTGTAGAACCCTGCACTTAGCCTTGTTAAATCTCATCCCATTGGCCTCTGCTCATCCATCCAGCCTGTCCAGGTCCCCCTGCAGAGCCTTCCTACCCTCCAACAGATCAACACCTGCTCCTAACTTGGTGTCATCTGCAAACTTACTGGTGATGGACTCAATTCCCTGGTCCAGATCTCATCAGTAAAGATACTGAACAGGACTGGGCCCAGCACTGATCCCTGGGGGACACCACTAGTGACTGGTTGCCAACTGGATGTGGTACTATTCACCACCACTCTCTGGGCCTGGCCCTCCAACCAGTTCTTGACCCATATCAGAGTGAATCTGTCCAAACCACAAGCTGCCAGCTTTGCCAGGAGCTTGTTGGGGCAGACGGTGTCAAAGGCTTTGCTGAAGTCCAGGTAGATTACATCCACAGCCTGTCCCGCATTCACCAGGAGGGTAACCTCATCATAGAAGGAGATCAGGTCTAAACCCATGCTGGCTGGGCATGTAGGTGCTTTGTGATGGCACTCAAGATGACCTGTTCCTTGGCACTGAGGTCAGGCTGACAGGTCTGTAATTTCCTGGTTCCTGCTTCTGGCCCTTCTTGTGGATGGGCACCACTGTTTTCCTCTTTCCCATGGAGAGGTATCTGTCACAGCCTGACAATGAAGAGGTGGTACCATGTCTCAGTCTCACTAGAATTTAGATAAAAACTCTCAAGTTGTTCTCATAACTCAGGCTGCAGAGACAGCTCTTGGAGAATGAGTTTTTAGTCTTTTCTTGTTTGATGTCTGTCAGAACAACTTTCAGAAAAAAAAAGATATTTGACAAACTTAAACTCATGACTATTCTGCTGAAGGAAATACTGATTTTTACAAGGCAAACTCAGAGTTGCTCTGATGACCCCGAGGTTACTGTTCCATGCTGCCATGTAGAGGAGCTGTCTCTGGAGTAATTTTTTGGACCAACAGACTCACTGCTTGCCCCACGGACTGCATTATGGTCAATGGGATGCTACTTTTGACTTCAATGAGGCTAAGAGCTCACTCAGTTTTAGGGAAGTAACTGAGCCATCTGTGTTAGGAGCCTTGAAGCCTTGACACTGTGGTCTCCTTTATCTACTCAGTGGAAGGAGAGAAATTCTGCATGAAAATCTCTAGGAATGATATCTTTTTAAGAAATAGTTGAGTGCAGGCTGGATCACATCACATAGCTTTGCTAGAGTTATATGTACATGATGGACAGGATTGACTTTTAACTAGACTTAGCCATCAAAGCATTCCCACCAAGAGCTAGCAATTAGAGAAACTTAATGTGTACCTGGAATGAAATCTCTGGTTCAGTTTTCTGAGAGAAAGATGGTTAATGGCCACTGGGCAATGCATACCAGAACTGCCTCATGCCATCAGTGAGGGAAGTCAAGAAATTTGCTTCAAAGTTACATGACCACTCTTTGCTGCCTCTGCTGCTTTGTGTGCTGTTATGTGGTGGGAAACTGGGAAATGTTTCTGCATGTTGATAACTTAACCAAGAAGTTGTGAATTCAATGTGTTTGAGCTTTAATTCTGTAAATAGGTAGTGCAACTGTGAGGATACAGGTCATGTTGGAAGGACAGCAGAGCATTAATTAAGGCGCTAGAGCAGCATTCAAGTATTTGACAAAGGTAACAGGTACCTCCTGGTGTAATCATCATCTTTAGGGTGCACCTCAAGAGTAGGGTTATTGGTTGGACTTGGTGATCCTGAGAGTCTTTTCCAACCTGAATGTTTCTGCGATTCTGTGATTTCACTACCACTGAAGACAATTCATGGCCAAGAATGATAATGGTCTGTTCATCGAAATTTCTCTTTAGTCACCCAAATTCCCACAGTGAAAATCCTTTTTAGAGTGGTCAGACCTTCACCCCCAAGGGCTCAAATGTACAGAAATAGGAAGGTTGTCTCCAGACTGCATAGCAGTGAATGAGTGTGGCAGTAGAAGGCAGCAATGAGCATTCACCATTAGCAAAACTTTCCTGTTCTAGAAGTTATTTCATGAATTTTCTGAAGTCAGTTGTAGAGACTTTTGGGAAGTGATATTCAGGTGACAGCAGAGTGAATATATTTGTGCATGGCATCCCAGTATGCCACCCAGCAGCTTGTCTCAGTGGAAGCAAAATGCAAAAGTAGTACATAATTTTGCACTGAAAACATTTCAAAAGGACATGAGCCAACAGAGTCATAAACCTTCTCTTTCCAGATGTTCTCCCCAAAACCATTAAAATAGCTGATCTTAATATTTACTCTTTGATCTTCAGTATGCTACCTTCCCAAAAGCTGGTAAAAAACCACATGATTAAATGTTTGCACAGACAGGTCTTCATGCTGGGGCAGCAGGAGCGGGGGACATACTGACACCTTGTTTAGTTTGCCACTCCTTTCCTCTCCAAGAAAATTAGCAAGGTATCTGCTGTACCTTGTTTGCAATCTGCACACAGTAGATGTCTTCAAAGCTCTTAAGGAAATGCATTTCAAATGTTCTTCCTGTTATAAAGCATGTAACCAGCAATCACCCAACCATGTCAGAGAGATCTGTAAAGACAGGGATAGGCTGGTGTAAATCAAAGAAGTAAGGGCTGAATCATGAGAGTTTTGCAACTGCAAGAAGTGTCACATCCAACAGAATGCAATATAAAATGAATGTATACCACGCCAGTTACAAGGGTATGACAAATGGCTTTGCAAGCACAACACAGAATTATTTTATGCCGTTTCCTTTCTGAGGCAGGGTGGTAACTCCATAATATCTCTCATTTTTTTGTTGCTCTATTGAACCTCCTTCACTGAGAGAAGAGACAGTTGAGCATGTTAGACTTGTGTTCTCTCAGGTATAATATACAAGATCCATAGTAATTCAATAACATGAGAACTCAGCTCTGCTGTTTGTTGGAAAGGATTTACCTTGTTTTCCTTGGGATAATTATTACTGATTGTAATAAGCACAGATATAAACTCTCCATCTTTGCTCTGCTTTTGGAGATGCAGACTGAAGGATACACACAATCTGAAGACAATTATAACTTAATTCAAAGTCTGGAGAGTTTAAAAAAGGCACAAGTAACTCCACTTACTGGATCATAGTTTGACTCTTTAGTCTCCATTGCTTTATAGTTGCTCTGAAAGTTTTAATTGCATGGAAGTTTTCTGGATTCCAGGGCAGGGCAAGAACATTTTGCAGCATACTTTGTAAATCCCATCTCACACTGTCATGGCAAAGGTTCTGATGAGGGCTTATGGCATGTTCCTGCTGGCTTGCCTTCTTCTGGATAAATCGCCAAAATGAGTAAACACATACCAAGTTTCTGGACCTTTGTTCTAGACACCAGCCAGTCAACAGTTAAGTTGGGAAACAATTGATGCGGAAAGGAATATTTTCTAGCAAAAATGGGTGCTCTCCACAGGGATGGGAATTATCTGGGTTTCAGGCATCTCAATTATATCATGGACAGAGCTTGGTATTACTTTTTTTCTGAACAGCCTAACTGCATATGAGCTGCAGCTCTGGGACAGCAAGGTCTTTCCACACAGTGTCCTTTCAGTTGCCTCAGCTTCCTGGAATGCTGTGTGAGAGGTCAGTTTTTGAGAACAAGGATGTTCAGAAATCGTAGTATCTACGGCTGCCTTCTTACAGCCTCTTACTTCCCTGAATTGGCTGGGATATGGTATCCTCTGTTTTCCCTGACACTGCAAACAGGTTGAAATGATAGATGAAAGGGGAGCAGGATGAAGCTGTGAGTTAGTGCATTAGCTTTTCACTGCTGGAGTCCAGGGTTCAGAGTCTTCCTTTGTGCAAATGTGAAAATGGGTTTAATAGTTTCTTTCCAAATCCTTAGTGGACATTTGGCAATAGCATAAAACCGCTGTACAATTTGGAAGAGAAAAACCCCAGACTTAGGAACACGAAATCCATTGCTGAATGGAGCTGAGGTAGAAGGCAGGGAGGCATGGAGAAATAACATACACCACCATCATCTAGGTATTTCTAATAAGCCCACACTTGATGTCCACCAAGTGCAGCCACTAATTAAGGAATAAAAAAACCCCAACAAACAAATCCCCAAACCCAGACAGTTGAAAAGCCTGACTAATTTTTCTCTGGGAAATGCATTAGACAACAGGAAAGTGCAGATAGTCTTGTTATCCCCGTTAATCTACACTCACCCTCCTAACCCACCACAAGAATTTATGAACCTGGAAGAGCTATATGTCCCTTAACAAGGTAAACAAGCGTAACTCAGTCTTGTGTTCTTCCGGAGACCCACCACCTAAGGATTTGGGTGGCTTTTTTGTGTCTTTTTTTGTTGTTGGTGGTTCTTTTTTAGCTAAAGCAAAGAGATGATTCAATATGGAGCACTACATTTCTTTTCTCGGGGCAAAGAGTTCACATTACTGGAATTAGACTGTTAGAATAGACTACAAATGTACAGTGAACCTTGGCAAATAAAGTCCACTAGCCTTCAGCTATGGCTTGGCTTTGCATGTATAAGGAGTCTTGATAGAGAAGGTAGTCCTAGCTTTCTGTGCTCTCATCAAGTGCCTTAGCCTTTTCCAAGCTGCAGTGAAGAGTGTCTCCCCCGTGCATGACAAATTCAGAGCAACAACAAGCAGAAGATTAAGCAAGTGCAACTAAAAGTATTCTTATGTCAGGCCCCTATTTTAATCTCCTCTGAAAGATCTGGCACATACTCGTTAGTCTGTACAACATATCATCTCTTTCTGAATGTGTGAGGCACTTAAAGAAAGAAAGTTTTTTGCACTGTATACCAGGTGACCTTGATGTGATAGACTGCAGGGTTTTGTGACACTGCACACTCAGTGCTATTCAACACTTTGCCTGAGAGGGAGGAAGGAATGGATTTATTGACTTGTGACTTTGACTCAAGCCTGTGTATCAGGACTGTTATTATGTGGAATGATTAGGCTGCAGTGTCAGGGACAAGTTAAGCTAGAACAACAAAGGACCTCCTTAACCTTTACCTGGACACAAGGCCATTCATAATGACTTGCATGGTTTGGAAAACTAAGTATATCTTTCAGTACTCAATACTTTTGCAGCTACAGCAAATGAACAGAAATGGGAAAGATGGATTGCTGAAGGAGATGAAATGTAATTCAATTCTGCATAATCCTGTTCGGAATACTGAGTTCAGGCCTGTGTCAAAAAGTGGCAAAAGCATTTTCTTTGGAGCTAAGCAGGAATTTTAAAACTGGAAACAATAGATATCTACTCAAGAAGCTTTTTTTTTTTTTTTTGGTTGGTGGATTTTTTTTTTCCCAGTGAGTATAACAAATAATTATATCCCCAGAGGAGTTTTCCTCATATGAAGTGTATGTGATACCGTTAATGCTAATAATAGCTGGGTGCCAAACATGAAGAGAAGGTCTTCAAATAGAGAAGTCGCTCACTCCCACAAAGTTGGTGGTGATAGTAGCAACAATACTCACATAGTCCTATTGCTGTGTGTCTTTTCTGTAGCTAGTGCTGCAAGAGATTCCTGATGTAACAGTCAATTTGTGGGTTTTTGTTAGATTCAAAATACTACTCTCCTTTTCTTAATGGTCATTATCACAGCACATTATGAAAGAATCAGTGGATTTTGGATGGATGAGATGTCACCCCAGCTCAAGACGACAATAATCTTGTCCCTGTATTCAGGAGGTGCCGAATCAGGGCTGTAGGCTTTGCAGAGCTGAGTGCTTGTCTGTGTGCATTGCCTGGATCCTATGACTGGTCTGAGAGTGCTTCCATCTTGCAGGCTCCTCTCCTTCCTGACAGTGTTTATTGCACATATCCAGTTGTGGGATTCTAGGCAATTTCCTGTTCATGAAAGATGGCAAAGGCCCACTTTCCAGGAAACGGTAAAAATGTCTGCAGATAAAAAAATAAAAATAAGCTCTGTATGATATGAAAATTGATGAAGTCAAGAAAAAATAGTATCTTAGCATGGATATGAACCAGCATGATGCATGGGGAAAGAGGCAATTGTTTGATGAGCTGCATTTGATCTCTCCGGTACTGTATAAACTTCTCAATTTGATGCTCCCAAGTGTCCCTAAGTTGCAGAGCTTGGAGAAACCATAACTAGCATCTTGTCTTTGCTCCTGTCTAACACAGGTCCCCAAAAGCTACAGGATAAAGAGAGGTCTTCTCTCCTGCTTTGATGTATGTGATGAGCAGGAATTTGTGTTTCAAGCTAAGCATACCTGCTAGGTTTGAAAACAGATGCAATATTGGATCTGGTGGGGTTTTTTAAGTTCTCAGTAAAACTCGCTGTGTTCATGTGGGCGCAAACCACTTTGCTGGCTTTTATGTTTATAGCGAGGTTTGCATTCGGCTTGATTCCTTGAAAAGCACCATTATTTCTATTCTTCCCTTCTCCTCTCAGCAGAAAAAAGCCAACTAACACCCAAAATCTTTGCTCAGTGCAGCACTGGTGAAGCCACCATTCACAGGGGCAAGGACAGCTCACCACCTGTCCTCCCCAGAGGATTTGACATAGACAACCAGAAGATTTGAGACTGGAACCCCTTGATATAGGAAGGACGTGGATCTGATGGATCAAGTCCAGAGGAGGGCCACAAAAATGATCACGGAGTTGGAACACCTCTGCTACCATGACAGGCTGAGGGACCTGGGGGTGTTCATCCTGGAGAAGAGGAGGCTCTGGGGAGACCTAATAGCAACCTTCCGGTACCTGAAGGGAGCCTACAAGAAGGATGGAGAGAGATTATTTACAGAGGCCTTTAGTGACAGGACAAGGAGCAATGGCTTCAAACTAGAGAAGAGCAGATTTAGATTGAATGTTAGGAACAGGTTGTTTACCCTGAGGGTAGTGGAACACTGGAACAGGTTGCCCAGGGAGGTAACTGGGGCCCCATCCCTGGAAATATTCATGGTGTGGCTTGCTGGGGTTCTGGGCAACCTGGTCCCTGCTGACTGCCCGGGGAGTTGGACTAGATGACCTTTAGAAGTCCCTTCCATCCCAGACCATTCTATGATTTCAGCTGCTTTCTCGAGTGTCCTGGTTAGACCTCTATGACCACAAATACTGTGTCTATTTTGTCAAGAAAGAAGCAAACTCTATGAAGAGGCTGTTTTCTCATTTTCTTTCTAGGTAAATGGCTCTTTCTTTCACAGAAATGAGATGTGGTCAACCTATGGCAACATTTTATTTCATTTCAGGGTTGTTTTGGTTATTTTCCTAATAATTTCAGTCAAATAAAATTGCAGCATGTCTTCTGTTGAAAGCTGTTTTTTACATTTCATATGTGTGAGTTAATTTAACAATAACTACATTTCCTCAGTACTATTACCAAATAATACAGCGGTTTTTTTGTGATGACTGCATCAAGATCCCATCATAGATAGGAACAACATATACATGCTAGAAATAAAATAAGCAATGAGAAGTGAAAGAATCTCTGGGTGAATCAGATTCATACTAGAGATAGACAAACCAGAATAGCTGAGGTTTGTTTAGATTTTTCCAGTTCTTACTTGAATTCAACCTTTCTAAATTAGAAGTTTCAAAAAAATAGTCTACTTGATCTGTGGGACATTGTACCTGTACATGCTATCTATCTGTAGTTTCTCTAAGAGGTTTTGGTTTCAACTTTTGCATTCATTTTGGCTACACCCTGACTGCTCCTTTTTATGAGCCCTAAATTGGTTTGTTGAAAATATTACCAACGTGTGCTGTCTTTGTCTTTTGAGCTGGGTTTGTGCAGGTTCTCTAATGTCAGAGAAATACAAGGGTTTACTGTCTAAGCCTTTATTAACTACTTTATTAGCTACTCAGTCCCTTGTTTATTCTGTGAATGACAGTGAGTTTTCCTTTGTCGTTCACATGCTGCTTTCATTTTGTCATATCAATATTGCAGCAAATTAATTAACTCCTGTTCATTCTTTTGTTCGTCTGAATCAGAGGGCAGGCTGTCTAAGATTTCCATAGGACCCAGGAGGGAAGGGCACCCTTGTACTGCTCCCAACTCTAGGGCTACCTCAGCATGCCTATGGATAAAATCATCTGCAGCAAATCTTGCATCCTGTCTTCAAGATGTGGGCTTCACTTGTGAGTGCCTCTTTCAATGAGAGTGCTGTGCAGGATAGCATACATAAGGGTACCATGGGCCTTTTAAAGGAGGTTTTAAGAAGCAGGATCTTCTTGTTGCAAGATGCCAACAATTCATGTTTTTGTTGAAAAGAAGGCAAGGGACATTTTGTGCTGAACAATTACAATCTCCTAAGATTAGAAGTACTTAAAAAAGGAAGATAGAACCTAATATCACACACAAGAGTCACAGAGCTATTCAAAGAAGTTGAGAGGTACCTCATATCTTACAAAAAGAAGGACTTTAAGAGAGGCTGCCAAATGTTTCTTGCAGATAATGCATGGAATGGGTTATTTTGTTCAGAACCATACAACATCTGTGCAGAAAAAGGATTTAATATTTGCAGTGCTTTTTTTTACCCTTAAGTGCTGAGAATTGTAAAAGACTAAACATGCCTTAATATTTTAAAGTGAACTCTATTTTTACTGATAGTTCTTCAATTGTGATGATCTTAGAAGTTTTCCAGTGATGTGGCTACCCTGCAAGAGATTGTACCCAGTAGAGAGGGGAGTTTCTTTACAGTTTTGATTCTCTTAGGATAAGACATCTACTTCCAAAAGCTAGCGATCTCTGCAGGCACAGAAAGATCAGCAACCTCCAAATGATTTCAGACAAATAGCCATTTTGTGTCAGAAGAGGCTAGAGGGGATGTTCAGAGCTGCATATTAAACATAAGGCAGATAAAGCATCCTGCTCTTGTCAGATTTGACACATTCCTTTCTCTTGTTTTGTTTCCAGTTAAACACTGCATTTTTTTTGACTTTGACTCAAAGTGCACTGGACATGCCTTTTTTTTTTTTTTTTAGTAAGAGTTTATGCCAACAGGCCAGACTGAAGTAGAAGAAACATGCAATCAAAGAAATTATTGAGGGAAGTTGAAGAGAGAAGGGGGTTAATGCACAAGGAAGAATCTATTTAAAAGAGCAAACATTTTTAACCAAGATAGATGTACAATTATTGACTGGCAGCAGGAGCCTGGAGCTGCTTGCATGGGAAAGATGACCGCTCATCTAATTTGCCAGCCTTTGGGGTACCCTGGCAGCCACACCACTGGCTGCATGTCGAACATGCCTGAGGTCATGCTGGCTACTCAAATCTCCAAATTCTGGCATCTAGCAGATACAAGAGATAAGAGGAAGGATGTTGATTGGTTATCTGAGTGTTATGCAGGCAATGACACTACCTACTTAAAACATCAGCATTGCTCTTTCCAAGCCTCTCTGATAATAATGAAGTCAGCCATGGCCTGGCTGTGCAGTGTGTCTGGCTGCTCCATAGACTGTAGACAAGATTCACTGGCACTATGGCAGCAGAAGTCAATATCTTTAGAGTATCTCCTCTTTTAGACACCTAACATAGGACATCAAGTTGGAAGGGATCTTGAAGGAGGTCATTGTACATATTCCTCCATGCTAGGGCAACACCTCTCGTGGCTCTAATAAGAGAAACCCCACATGGCTCTTGCCAGCTCATTCAGAGCTTCACTGTTCTTGCTGTTGTAAAGATTCTTCCTGATATGTGACTTACGTCTTTGCTGTCAGTTTTTTCTTGTCCCTTTGGTCACGGGCATGGAAAACAGATTGTTCCCTCCCTCTTTGCTGCAGCATTTTATACATTGGAAGACTGTTATGTCTCCTCTCAGTCTTCTCTTTAGAGCAAATAACCCCACTGTGTTCAATCTTCCCTCACAAGTCATGGTTTTTAGACCTCTGATTGTTCTCCTCCCTTTCCTCTGAACTCTCTCCAATTTGACCATGCCTTTCGTGAAGCCGATGCCTGCAGGAGAACACAATGCCCCAGGTGAGGCCTCCCTGGCACTCAGCAAAGTGCAAGCGTTGCTTTATGAATCTTGCAGACTCTACTTCTGTTTAAACATCGCAGTATGGCGTTTGCCTTTTTCTCAGCTGCATACTATTGTCAATGTACATTCAACCTGTGATCCACAGCCCTCAGTCCTGGTTTCTTTTCTGTGGAACTACTATCCTGGAATTGTTCCCTTTTGCTGCTTGCTTAGGTTAATACATGGGGTAGATGGAGCAAACACGTACCACACCGCCCCCCTGCCCCTCAATCCACTAAATGTCAATTTCACACTTTTCTTACTTTATATAGAGTCCACACATTGAGGAAGTATTGAACAGCAAATGGATGAGAACAGACCTTTATTAGAATAGCAACGATAGAGGCAACATGGCAGGTATGCAGCAGCGGGCAGCAGTACCTGGGTTTCGGTTTAGGTAGTAAAACATTGGACTTCACTGTCATGAATGATTCTTCCTTTGAAAACTGAAAGTATTTAAGCTACAGGAAAACAACTATAAACTCTTAGTCATCTCTTTAGCAACCCCAGATGATTTCCTCAGGCTGGTGTCTCTTGCACTTTGTATTTATTTCTTTTCAGAGGCAAGGCATACTCACAGTTTTATATTGGAGACCACTTTTGCTGTAACTTGAGGAAGCCCATTCCTCCCTGGTGCCGATCTATGACTGGACAATATATATGATGGAGGAAAAGAACAATTATCTGGAGATTTTGGCATAAATTTTTACTAGCCATCCAAGCAGGTAGTTCCTTAGCTCCTTCTAAGTAGTTTTATCAAAATAGTCCATTTATCTCAAAATCTTCTCTGATAGTTATAGAGCTTAAGTTTGGTAGCAGGAGATGCACCCACCTATATTTTACTGTAAGCAGAGGGATTTATATATATATATACAGGGGGATTTTTTGGTATGCACTCCTCAGCCAGAGAACATGGAGGTTCAGTTTCACGGTGCCTGACTGAGGCAATGGCTCCTAACCAGGGGAGTCAGCACATCAAAATGTCACTTTCTCTGGCAGAATAATGGAGATCTGGTATAGCACCTTCTAGCTTTCCAAACAGCACAAAGTGCAATTCCAAATTAACCAGCACACCTCCACCTCAGTTTTTCATTTTACTTAACCTCTCTGTGTCTGTTTCCCCATCTGTAAAGCTAAGATAATACTTACCTACCTCACAGGGATGTTATGGGGATTAATTCATGTTTGTACAGTGGTTTGAATATGCAAAGCACTATATGTGCGAGGTATTATTATTTTGTTTAAATGCAGCTGAACAGCTTTTGGATGCTGGGAGAAAACTCTGTCACTGACACCAATCTATCATGGTGTGGCTAATGACACAGTTTTGGGAACCAAGCAGAAATTTTTCTTATTCTATGCCATAATTAACCAATATCAATAACAGAAAAACCCCAGCCTTGCAAGAATTGCAAGGATTGACCATTACAGGATCACTGCAGAAATCTCAATCCAAACACCTCAGAATGGGGTCCACCAGGAACAAATGGGTCATCCTCAAAAATCACCCAAGTCAGATGGGAATGAAGAGTATCCATAAGGCTGGAAGAATACTACTGTCCCATGAACTAAGTAGAACATTGTCTCTGACTTGAGAGCATGAATAAATAAAACCAAAGTATTTTAGGGGAGATCTTTCTCTTTAGTGAAAGATCTGGCATTCAACCCAGATATAGCTGAGAGCATCACCTGACCCCCTACATGTCCAAAAGTGTCTCCAAGCCAGTATTTGTTCTGGCATTTGAATAAGCAATGGTAGCCACATCAGAAAAGAGGACTGCCTAGATGGAGATACAAAAGGCTGGATAAATACTGGCAATATGGGGTGTGTATGTATGCACTGGGGGAGAGGAACATCTTCTAAGAAATACAAGGAGATACTCTATAATTTTTCACTTGGCCACAGATTTATTTCAGTTTTAGTAGTTCTTATTCAAATTCATCAGGGGTAATTAATGAAAAATGTAGGAAGGCTAGCATACACCTAGAATCCTCTGTTTGTTGCTTGAATTATGTTGAGCTGTTTGGTCTGTTGGTTCAGTACCTCAAGCCTAGTGCAGTATTGTCATCCTTTGCTTTACAACACAGTCATTATATCCCTAAACCACATTGTGATACACTGTGGCTTCTGTTTACGACTCCCGAAACTCCCACTCCATATATCACCTGCCATAAAACCCATCAAACTGCTGCTAGTAAAATGGTGCACAGTGGTCTAAGTAGGAGCCAGGCAAATTGTGTGATACCCTACTGTGGTTAATGAGAGTGAAAATGTGGTTAGGATTTTATTCAGGCGATGTTCATTTGCAGGGCCATTGTAGTCAGGTGGCAAAGAGTCTTTTGTTAATCTGAATGACAATGTATTTTCTATTGTATGAAGTAGCTGAATGCAGAGTTTGTCAAGTTATACATCAATTGTAAATAAGTCAAACTGTGACCTTGAATGGCTATCTTTTTATTGCTTGGGGGTCTTGAAAACTGATTAATATGCTGAGATGCTATAGCAACAGTATGAAACCTGTTACTAGAATTTAAACCATCACAGAGCAGTTCAGACCAGTTGTTGAAAACTACAAAAATATTACAAGTATTCTATATGTCTGTGCCAGGAAGATTTGTTGTTTTTGTTGATTCCTGTTCAAGAGCTGCTGGGATAGATAGGCTGCTCAATTGTCTAGAGTTGTTGGGGAAAGAGAATCACAGAATTAACCAGAATGGAAAAGACCTCTAGGATCATCGAGTCCAACCTATCACCTAATGGTAATTAACTAAAGCATGGCACTAAGTGCCTCATCCAGCCTCCTTTTAAACACCTTCAGGGATGGTGACTCTACCACCGCTCTGAGCAGCCCGTTCCAATGGCTAATCACTCTTTCTGTGAAGAACTTCTTCTTAACATCCAGCCTAAGCCTGCCCTGGTGCAGTTTGAGACTATGTCCTCTTGTTCTGTCACTGGGTGTCTGAGAGAAGAGACCAACCTCCACCTTGCTACAACCTCCTTTCACGTAGTTGTAAACAGCAATAAGGTCTCCCCTGCACCTCCTCTTCTACAGACTGAACAACCCCAGCTGCCTCAGCTGCTCCTCGTAGGGCTGTGCTCCAACACCCTCACCAGCCTTGTTGCCCTTCTCTGGACACATTCAAGCACCTCAACATCTTTCTTAAATTGAGGAGCTTAGAACTGGACTCAGTACTCAAGGTGTGGCCTAACCAGTGCTGAGTACAGGGGCAAAATGACTTCCTTGGTCCTGCTGGCCACACTATTCCTGATACAGACCAGGATGCCATTGGCCTTCTTGGTCACCTGGGCACACTGCTGGCTCATGTTCAGTCAGCTGTCAACCAGTACCCCTAGGTCCCTCTCTGCCTGGCTGAGGTCTGGTCTGTACTGCAGATCCCAAAAGGTAACATTGTGAGCCCTGTTCTAGTAGGGTAGCGAAGGCTGCTCCTGATTTAACCAACACTTTTCATTTCAGAGGTCAAGGGCATACTCTACTGCATCCCAATGTTCTTTTGTGCTGAGCCCAGTGTGTAAACCTTTCCTTTTCCTCCTCTCCCCTTCCACCCTGGTTAACGGAAGGAGAAGATCTGGGCATGTGTGGCCAGCAACTGGGACCAGCTTATGGTCAAGGTGAACATGGGAATGCTGCAGTAGCTCATGCCATGTGACATAGATGTGACTGATGAAGCCGTAAGGAGACCCAAAGCTCTTGGGAGGAAGCTTCATGCCCTCTCAGAGCAAATAGATAAAGGTTTAATTTCACAGTTCAAAGGGAGACTGTAATTTCAAGAGATGCTTAAGGACTCAGGCAATCTTAAATGTGCTTGCCATTGAGGCAAACAGAATTTTTCACATGCTTAAAATTAAACATGTGATAACTCCCACTTGTTAAACCCTGAGTGATGTAAAAATTGTCAGCGCTGCTTGTACTTGTCTCATTCATTAAACTGCAATGTGTTTTTTATGTTGTAGTTAGTTGTTTCCCCCTTTCTGTTTTTAGTTACAAGACTACATCCCCAGTGATATACAGCTTGAAGACAGGGCACCTGAATTTTCCTTCAGATTGAAATTTTACATGCATTTTGCATTAGGTAAAGAGTGGATTTCCCCTTCAAAGCCAATGGAAAGTAATTTAGGGTGTGTGTAACAAAATCAAAGTATTGTAGCTGTGTTGTGTGCTTTTTTGTCTGTTTCTGCTGTTGTACAAAAAATTACATTAGATTAAAAAGGCCTATTTATAAAACAAACATTTTTGTAGACAAAAAGGAAATGCAACCATAATAAAATTGTCAGTCTCAGCGGAATGACTGTATTGTACTGGGCTTTCGAAGAAAATCAGGCTGGCTCCTTCAGAGGAAATCTGATTTCAATTTGAGAGTCTTATTGAGGAAAGCAGCACCACAAAAGGGGAAATTAAACCATAAAAAGTGCATTAAGATAATGTTAAGGATCTAACTTACCACCATAAAACCCAAAGCAATCTGAAGCTGAGATAGAAACTTTATCCTTCTGCATCCTTCTGTGTCAAAGGATCGCAGTTGCCACCAAAAGTGGTGAGAAGGGACAGAAGGTGCGTGCAAGCTGCAAGAAGGTGGTTAAGGTTCAGACAGAGACAAGGTAAAAATGGCATCTTCTCACTTCACACATCATCTCTGATGTGAATTCTGACTTGCTGCTGCTCAATCCACTGAATTAAAGAATTCCACCCCCCACCCCCCCCCAGCTAGCTTAGAGGAACCTGAGCAGCTACAGAAAGGGAAAGAGACTATTTTGTAGCTCATGCACCAACAAGAACTTAGTTAGTAAAAACTCTGGTCTTTCAGTCACTTCTAAGGGTTTGAAGATGGTTTGATTTCAAGGAGATGCTTTAGAATGGCTAATTTTATGCAGGTTAGCATGGGACAGGTTCAAGGTTGTGCGTATTCTGTTGGCACGCAAACTGTAGACCAGAAGTGATCTGGGGAGTGACCATAGTAAAGGTCAGGTTTATGGAAAATAAATTTTCTCCTCTTTGCTATCCTTGGGGAAATGTTTCCACCTGCCAGGATGGTCATTCAGTCTGTAACACATTTATCTCCACACTAGATAGGTAAAGCATGAGGATGTCATCAAGGCTCATCCTTGGTGTACCTGCTGGGGTGGGAGTGAATGTTCTGCCACTTGCAAAAATCACAAGTACTGTGTGACCCCTTTAGGATGCATGTCTCTGGGTTATGCTGTTACAGTCTGGGGGTGGTCAAAGCAAGTGTCCGAATGGAGGAGAGGATGAAGATGACTTGTCCCTGCCTCCAATGTAGAAATGCACTGTACAAGGGGAGAGTCACAGCTAACCTTCATTTTGGGTTAGCTCTGCTCTTACTGATAGCCCTGTCAGTTACTTGTGGAAGGCCTTCCCTAACCATTTTTTCATTCCAGAGGAATGCTGCTTATCAGTCACATACGCTCCTTTTTTGAGTCTACCAGCTGGCTTTCACAGGAGGGAAATGTTATTTCCAAGTTGTTACAAGGAAAACAAGGTACAGAGGGATCAGATGGCACAAGACTGTGGGCTGTTGGACATCCCTTAACTGAATGGGCCACTTTATCCAGCTGTTCCAAAATGCTTTATACATCTTGGAAAATACAGAAGTGCTTTTGTGAAAGAGGTACTGTGAAGGGTTTTGGTGTCATGCTTTCTGTCACAAAGCGGAGAAGCAGATGGTGACTTCCTAAGACCTCTTCATACTCTGACATTTTTCCACAACAAGAACAGTCAACCATCGGAATAATCTTCCTAGGGAAGTGGTGGAGCCCCAGCATTGGACACTTTTAAGATGTGACTGGACAGGATGCTGGGCCAGCTTGTCTAGACTGTCCTTTTCCCAAGAAAGTCTGCATCAGATGATTCTTGAAGTCCCTTCCAACCTGGGATTCCATGAAAATGGTATCACCAGGAAGCTTGTTAGAAGATTTGTGCATCTAGAAATTGAAGGAAGTTTTGAAGAATGCAGAAATATAAACAAAACTAAATAAAATATAAACATAACCCCCTAAACTGAAGCATATTCATGCATTTACAATCATCAAAATCCCAGGTTAGGCAGATGAAAGAGATTTCAGTGTGTTACAAGTCATAGCAATAATAGCCTTGGGACATTGGCTGGTCTATTCTATTATGTAGAAGTCTCACAGCCTTTTAATGGTTCCACAGATTAACAAGTGCTATGGACCTGCTCTAAATATTCCTTTAAATTAAGACTTTCTGCTTCTAACTGAACTCTCTGCTGAATATGATAGTATAATAGGGTGCCCTGTTCCATCTGTGTAAATAACACAGAGAGATTTTCTCCTGTTGAAATACCTGTGTTAAAAAAAATGCAGCAATAACTTGAGACTTCAAAGGTCTAACTTCAAAAGATTCCTTGCATTCTGCTTGACAGGACAGCATCTTATGCACACATGCTTTTCCACTGTTAAATGCTTTAATAATGAGCTTGGGTTCAGATTTTGTGAATCAGAGCCAAGTAACTACATTTTATTATATTTGCTGGGAAATGAACTAGCTCTGGGTAATTAGGAAAGCAATTTTATTAGCATCTATTTCATAAAGATTGTTTTTTAATCAGAGTCAGAACTTACTAGAAATGATTCTTTTATTTTTATGGCATGAGTTTCTTGACTGGTGCAGACTGCCATGGGTCCGAACCCACAGCAAACTCTTCACACTGAAGGCAGCAGCATCACTATTAATCTATAACAACGTTATAAAACAACCCCAGGATGGTAGTCCCCTAAATAACGCAGCAGAAGCTAATAATTACTGTAGTGTGGTTTACTGCACGATGCCACCCTAGGGCTAAATTATAACTGGCCATCCATTTGTGCACCATAAAGAAGAGAGGACAGAAGGAACCTGCTTTCCTCTGCATGTCAAGATGTGCCATGCAGAAGTAAAGAGGTCTCTAGGCCACAAGAAGAGCTCAAGGATGAATTTGAAGCAGGATGCAGGAGTACTGAAGTATAGAGGCAATGTAAGGACAAAGAGAGAAGATTTTGGTTCCATTTTGTACTTGGTTTTAATTTCCTGTAAAGAGAACTTGACACTAAATTGATGAAGGTGCTGGGAGAAGAAGTGATAGTGTGATGAAAGAATAGTAAGGACCTTTTCTCATTCTGGAGCTGCTTTTATAGGAAAGGGAAATGCCACTCTGCCCAGCAATGGGCAAATAATGGTGAATTTGGTTCACTAGCCAAACTAGGGTGGGGGGAGAGGTATCAAAAAGGCTTAGCATAATCACCATACAAACTGGAACGCAGGAAGTTCCACCTCAGCATGAGGAAAATCTTTACTGTAAGGGTGAAAGAGCACTGGAACAGGCTGCTCAGAGAGGTTGTGGAGTCTCCTTCTCTGGAGAACTTTAAGACCTGTCTGGATGCATTTCTGTGTGACCCACCCCAGGTGATTCTACTTTGGCAGGGGTGTTGGATTCAATGATCTATGGAGATCACTTCCAACCTCTACCATTCTATGATTCTGTAATCATGGGGAAACTCATAACAAAGCCTCTCTTTTCTCAGTGAAATAGGAAGATAATAGAGACTTTTACTTAGTTTTGTTTTAATTTCAAAATTATCTTTTATTAACTAATATTGACAAATTCCTAAGCACAAAAGTTTATTTCAAAATTAAAAAAAAAAACCCAACAACAAAACCACTGCTTTTTGAAAGTGTTCAGGAAATATTTTGAGTTTGTTGAATATTTTAACTCTGTCTTCAGAGTTACTTATTGAAATTAATGTGAAATCACAGATGTTTTAGTTTGCTCCTTGAAATTCCTTTGTTGTTGTCAAATGAAAGAGTAATGTCTTTAAGGCGTACTTAGTTGCAAGCATGTGCACATCACAGGTAGTAGGTAGCCCTTCCACTGCTTTTGACTTGGAACTGTGCTGTCACTGCCGAGTTGAGAGGAGTTGGCCATGACAGATCCAGAACAGTAATAAAGAATTGTCTTCTGAAAAATTTACACCTGCAGTTGTGTTCTTATCTCAGTCAAACTCCATGAGACAAGATTTGGATTCACTCTTGTATCTGCTTTCGTTTCTAACAAGAATAAGTTCATCCTCGATCAGTAGTAGTTTAGAAATGGGTGAGACCTTAAAACAAAGAGTGAGAGGACCTTTTACACAAAAGGAAGAGTGGGATGAACTTCCAGAACTGCTTAGTGGGGCTACCCACATACCCACAGTTCATAGCCTTTCTTTCAAGTAGCAGGCATTTAGAAAAAAGTGATTGCCTGCCTGGCGCTCTCATCACTAGGGTGCAGACATAGAGTTTCTAATTTTGGGCTGGCACAGAGGCTCTCTGGAAAGGAGACGAGTTTGAAGGAGAGATGTCTCATGTTTTGGGACTTTGTGCAGAGAGGAGAGAGGCTTCCTGCATGTGTGCTCAGCCAGTTGCAGACAAAAGCACCCAGTACCAAATCTGGAGTTTAACCTGAATCTGCTTGCACTTTGGTGGCCTTCAAGGGATTTGTTTCAGGACTAATCAGTATGAGATCAAGGAGAAAGTTTATATCAAATTTAAATTGTCCGAACAACTAAAAAAATGTTTTAGAACTAAAAAGGGGGAAACATAGGCTACATAGGAGAAAAACAGCTTATCAGGAAGATCATGGAGAGACTAACAATGAGGTTTCTGAGACTTTGCCACAACAATTTTATGAAAGGAGGCTCCTGAAAGCCTTTCAGATGGTTATAGATTGATCTCATTCTCCCAGAAGAGAAATATTATAAACAATGTTATATTTTCAAACTTTTTTTCTCATGTATACATTATAAATCTTATTTCATCTGGACAGAATAATTTAATCTATCTCAGTTATCTAAATGTCAAAACCTACATCAGAAGAGATTCAAACCAAAACCCTTAAATAGGAATGCCCTTCCTCACAGTCCGTGGCTTCGTCTGGTGATACTCCACAGCTGACGGTTGCAAACCAGTGGGGTGAGGGTGAAGGCCAAGTGGTTATAAGAAAGAGGAAAGAAGCAAAAGAGCAAGAAAATGAGAGGAGGAAAGAGGTAAGTCCCTTTTCCCACAGTGCACACAGCATGAATGGTTGCTGCTGCCCACTTCTGTCAAAGTTGGAGGACTTGCTCTTTGCATTTGGGATGCAAAGCTATTTTAGTTCACATATATGTACATACATAGATACGCACATGTCTCTGTATATATAGACACATTTCGTGCCTCTGTATATCACAAAATACATCCACACATAAAGAACAGCGATCAGTTTTATTCCCTCACTTCAATAAATTCAGTGTATTCATGTGAATAGTTTGAAGAATATGTCCCATGATCTAAGCAAAAGGGAAAATACATTCACAAGTATGTAAAAATAATGAGTTTGATTGCTCTTATATGCTCTTCTTTTGTGCAAGCCAAGAGAAATGGATAAAAATTGCCACATTTCATCATGTAGGACAAGGGGGCCCAGGTGACACCTTGATCAGGTGTGCATGCATAATAATTCCCAAAATAATCACCCTTTTGAATAATTTCACCCCAAATCTTGCAGTTTCAACTTATTCTCTGCAAGGGGCTCATAAATCTTTACTGTGAATGTGAATCAAGTTTCAGAGCTGCAGGCTTAGGAGCTTGTTGGATTTATTCAACTTTAGTCTTTATTTATAGACATAAAAGTGTATTATTGGTTGTAACATCCAAACAAAGGAAAACAGATTGTAAGCATCCATTAACATTTTCCCAAAAGGGAAATCTGGAGTTTCTCCTGGGTCTTTCAGTCTCTCCCTTGTAATATTAAGATGATGTCATAAACTCATAACTACTTTGTGATGCTCTTATGTACTCTATATCTGCTTGTTCAGAGATGATTATTTATTTTCTGAAAAGAAAAAAATGAACAATACAAACAGGTGGAAGGAAGTAGATTGGTCTTTGGTGGTTTAAGGTTCGAGGAACCCCAAAATTTTATCACACTATTGCAATAATTTTCTCTTGTGTACACAGGTGTTTTATGTAGTGTCATTGAAACAGGTTTCATTAATACTCAGATATAAGATGCAAACATTTTACAAACACTCTATAATGACTGGAGCAAAGAGCAATTTGGGGAGTAGTAATATTCAGCAAGTGGAGTCATTACTGCCAGATTGGTCCATAACCTGTCAATATCTCTTCCAAGAAAGTCTCAGTCAGAATTAGTGGTGAACTTAGGCTTTATTATTATAACAATTATCACAGACTTTAAAAAAAAAAAATATATATGTGGAAGGGACAGAGGAAAGAACTGAGTTGCAAATTTAGGGAAGCCCAGCCCTTGGCAGATGCAAGAGCAGTACAAAGAGCTGGGTGTGCATTGTGGAGCCTTTCCTGAGTGTGGGTCTTCCTAGGTATATCCCTAATTGTTCCTTGTTTGAGGGTAGGACACAAATTTGTTTTAGTCAACATTTATCAAGTCACATTTTTGACTTATAAAGGAGTCTGATAGAATGCTGACTAACTTGAATGATCGACCTGGTTTTCTTTCTCCTCCTCATGGAATAGCTGTAAGCAGATTGGGATTTCCTCAGATTTATTTATTATTCAGAAATATCTAATACGTTTTTAAGATTTTTTTTTTCTCCTACTCCATTGATTAGATTTCCCAGATGTCTGGGTTTGGCTGACAGTCTGGTCTTAGGGCAGCACATCAGTGTAAGGTGCTTGAACATATCCAGAGAAGGGCAACAAGACTGGTGAGGGGATTGGAGGACAAGTCCTATGAGGAGCAGCTGAGGCAGCTGGGGTTGTTCAGTCTGTAGAAGAGGAGGTGCAGGGGAGACCTTATTGCTGTTTACAACTACGTGAAAGGAGGTTGTAGCAAGGTGGAGGTTGGTCTCTTCTCTCAGACACCCAGTGACAGAACAAGAGGACATAGTCTCAAACTGCACCAGGGCAGGCTTAGGCTGGATGTTAAGAAGAAGTTCTTCACAGAAAGAGTGATTAGCCATTGGAACGGGCTGCTCAGAGCGGTGGTAGAGTCACCATCCCTGAAGGTGTTTAAAAGGAGGCTGGATGAGGCACTTAGTGCCATGGTTTAGTTAATTAGATGGGTTAGGTGTGTAGGTTGGACTCGATGATCCTAGAGGTCTTTTCCATTCTGGTTAATTCTGTGATTTTATGAAGAGTGGAACTCAAGTGTTAGAGGTTGTTGTGCTGAGGGTGGGACAGGACCTTCTGCACATTGTCAGATAGGTTCGATTAGTCTGTCATAGACCATTCATGAGGTTTTCTCCGGACTGAAGTTCTGTGAAGTGCTTTACTTGGTGCAGTCAGCGGGATAAACTCTTACTCTTTTCTTTCCTCATTCAGAGGAAGGTACAAGTGCCTCTCATGCAAAGTTGTATAAAGTTTCTGTCTGGGAGCACATGTGGGTTTTGAGCGAACCTTTTCCTTTTCTGCAGGATGATTTGCTCAGTGGAAGTGCACAGATAGAAGAAAATCCCTTTTGAAAGATGGTCAGACTATTCAGAGGCGTAATTTGTTCCCAATACTTGGTCAAAGCTAATTTGATGGAGAAGAGAAAAATCTCTTCCTTCCTCAGCAAAGAGCATAAATATCCATTTCGAACAATTTTTGAAGGAGCTAAAGTTTCTTATTACTTATTGCTAAGCATTTTAATTTCTGACCTCTTCTGCTTCACTAGCTGCAGACCCATTCAATGACCCTTTAGGATTCCAATGCTGTGATTTATGTCCTAGTCCAAATTCCTGTGAATTACTGGTATGCCAAGTCTCTGACAGGATTTGAGACTGGCCTTTTTACTTCCCCCTGTAGCTTTCCATGCTTCTCCCTTTTTGGTGCTTCATTTAGGCTCAATGGATGTAATTTAGCCATTCTCTTCAGCTCTTTGTAGATGATGATAATATAGTTCCCCACGTCTTACACACACAGGATAGGATTTAGCTATTGATAGAGAATTGTTTCTCTTGTCTTTGTACTTTGGTACTTGAGTTATTTGGGTTTTCCTTACTGTGAGTAGTTCATGGCCGTGGCCAGGCTGGAGACCGTGGACTCCATCTCCAGTTGAGCAAGGAGTTTAACTGCTCAATCTTAGGTCTTTAAATTAAACCCAGATTTCCAAAGAGAGAACTAGCACCGCACAAAGGTATGGGAGCAGATGTGTAAAAGCAGCAGGAGTTCACCTGTGCGCTGGTCATTTTCTGGGCAGGAAAGCTCTCATGAGAAGATATTGTTGAAAAAAAGCTTCTTGTGAAATTTGGTCGGTTGCTGAAGGCACCAGTGGTGAAGCAGCTGTGCTTCTGCACCTCTCCGGCCTGGTCACAGGCTGTTGCTTCACAAAACCTTTGCTCGGAACCAGGAGTACCTCTTTTCTTTGTGTTCCTCTTCAGCCTGTGGTGGTGTTAACAGGCTCAGAAAGGTGGCCAGAGTTTAAGGAGGATAAGGGATAGCCTCTCTTGCCATCTCTCAGTGCCTCAGCCTCTTTTCATTCCTGGAAAGAGGAAGATAGAGGAAATTTAAAAAGTATTGCTGAACCTTAAACAGATTGCCCCATCCAGATTCCTTACTGGCATAGACTTATTTGAGGCATGTCTTAAAGCTAAGATTGATTGCTTCAAGTTATCTTCATGTACATATATTTCCCCCTTTTAATGTTACCTCACTTTTTTTTTTTCTTTCTCTGGATCACTTTCTTTGAAAAATGTTATAATTTGGTGCCACACTTTCCAGAACTGATAATAAAACCATTACACAGTCATCAAGGACTCTCCCTGAACTTGTTGCCATTGGGGTTTTCTCTGATATGACTTCAGTTCTGGGAATTCTCTTTGCAATGAACCAGGTTTGTGTTTGCATTTGGGTGTAGATGTGAGCCCATTTTTTGTTGTCATTGGAAAGGATGGAAGAGGACTTAGAAAATATTGTCTCATTTTGACTTCTCAAAAATTTGAGCCTACTCACTTCTCTGAAAGACCTTTGGCAAAACATTGGGTGTAGAGAGTAGCTATTTCTTGAGTGACCTGGGAGCAGGGCACTCTATACTGTACAGATCAGAAGAGCAGTGCATATACAACGGAATCTCTGTCACTATGGTGATGTACCAACCCTATAGATGCTATTTTGCTACTAGAGATTAAAAAACTTCACAGATTCTGAGGTGGAATTTTGCTTCTGTCTGTTCATTTCAGATTTAGCCTCAAGTATTAATGTAAAATTTAAAATTGTGTCCTCTTCACTGAAATCCAGTGTGGTTACAAGGTTCTAATAAATATTATGTCCTTCCATCATGCAATTAAAATTTTCCACTTCATTTCACAATGCAAAACACTCACATGTTGTCAATCATTTTGAAACATGATTTTTTGACATCATGTAATTTCACTTCATTTTTCAGACAGACATCACACCAGGAAATTATATAAGAAAGGATCCTATTATATCTTTATTTTTCCACCAAATTTCACCTTCAAATACAGACATTTGTGTACATTTCAGTAATTCTGACAATAAACTTTCAAGGAGAAATGAATGGCATCTACATAGCTGGAGATCAGCATATGGAGTTTGCTGCTCTTCAGAGACTGCAGCTTGGGCAGAGGCACTTGGTTAGGAACCGCTGGTGTAGCCACGGGAAGTTTACAAGTTTTGATGCACAAAGTGAAAAGGTTGCTGCTTGAAACAGATACCACCTGGGAGGCAGGGATGGAAACATATGCATGGTTTTGAACTTTCCTGTGTTTAACAGTTAGCAGACACTAATGAATTGCCAAACAGCCCTGATTTAAAATGTAGTAGTCAAAAGTGAGGCTACCTGCTGCTTGTCAGGTAGTCCACCTGTTCAGGAAAGCAAAGTGCTTCTGCCCCGTGCCAAGAGAAAAGCTGCTGCTTTCAAACCTCTGCTCTTGTATGTGTGTGCGTGTGTGTGTGTGTGTGTGTGCGCCTCATTGTGTTGCTTCATATCACGCGAGTCAGAAATTCAGCACGCGATAGAATATCTCTGGCTCATTACAGAAGCCTGGTATTGAGCAACAGATTTCGATCATAGTGGTGTGTAAATCTGAGGGGAAATACAGCCCGTAGAGTGCAATTTGTAACTGTGATCAGATATAGACTGGCAAAATTAAAAGAAGAGCAAACCAAGCATGTAAAAAACCAGAATCAAAGTTTTGGTTATAACAGGGTTAGTTCTCAGATACCCTCTCCTCATCTCGGATGTCCTTGGAAATTCACGCCTGGTTCAAAACCACCCTGGCTGTCTCTCAGAGGGCTCAGCTGGGCATGGTAGCACATGTCTGGATCATGACTGAATTTCCTCCACAGATTTAAATGCTATGGTGGGGACATTGCTTCCAGACAAGTTGATCCCGATGTGTTCATCTGCAGCATAACTAAGCAACTGAAATTCTACTAACGGGATGTGCAAACAGAGCTGCTAAACCCATTGAAGCTAGTTCAAACTAGTGCTCTCTGAAGTTAGTACTAAAAAGCCAATGCTCTCTAGTGCAGGTAAACCTGTACTGTACGTAGATTCATAGAATGGTTTAGGTTGGAGAGGACCTTAAAGATCGTCTAGTTCCAATTCCCCTGCCATGGGCAGGGACACCTTCTCAGGACCTCATCCAACCTGGCTTTAAATACCTCCCTCAGCAGCCTGTTCCAGTGTCTCACCACCCTCATTGCAAAG
>VWYK01113723.1:0-23685 GCA_013399775.1 Semnornis frantzii | reverse complement strand
GGGTGGATTTGTCTGAACTGGACTTCTTTCACAGTTACTTGTAGTTGTTGCATTTGCATGGTTTAGATTCCACCTGTGATGCTATGCTGTTATTTATGATGATAGTGCCGTGGTTCATAAAGTTCCAATAGGAATGTTCTACTGTTAACACATGCATATGTCTGGCTTATCAAGAAATGGGTCCATTTTTCTGATGCTAGGCTAAACTGATTTAGGAATGCTGAAACCCTCCCCACATCTGCTGAAAGAGCAGTGTGAGGGGGTATGAGGAAAATCAGGAGACTTAGAGTGTATCAGAAACAACTTTCTCATGCTAGTGCTGGTTGAGCAGACTGATGGATGTGTCGTGCTGGACCTGCTGCTCATGAGTAAGGAAGAACTGCTTTGGTGTCATTTGACTGCAGTATCATGAGGTGGTTGTTTAAGATCCTGAGGGAAGTGGGAAAGCCAGGTAATAATCACTCAAAACTTCAAACATGTGGACTTTGGCTTGTTCAAGGAACTAGCAGGCAAGAATCTCTTACCCTGGAGGGCAGAGATCCATGAAAGTTGCTTGATCTTCAGGGACAGCCTCAAAGCACAAGAACAGTCCATCCTGATGTTCAGGATCCTGAGCAGGTATAGCAAGAGGCCAGCTTGGCTGAACAGGAAACTCCTGCCTAATTTCACATACAAAAAAGAAGAAAAAGTGTGGAGCTGGAAGCAGGGACAAGCAACCAAAGCAAAACACTGAAATGTTTCCTGAGTGTTTAACAAAGGCGGATGCAAGGTCCTGCACCCAAAACAGGAATGCTCCATGCCCAGGTATGGGGGGACCATGTCACAACCTGGGGAGAGCTAGGAATCTTGATGGACACCACATCCAACATGCATCAGCAATGTGGCTCCTGCAGAAATGAAAACCAATTGCTCGCCAGTTTGACTGGATAGGACTGACTGTTCTCTATGTGCGCTCATTGGGAGTGCAGTGGAGCACTGGAGTACTTTACCAGTCCTAAATTTGACAAAAATACTGGTAAACTGGAGTGAGCTGAGAGCAGCTGTCCTGGTTAGGGCTAGCCTATGTGACACATGAGGAGAGGTGGGGGACACACTGTAATTTATCTGTGAGGAATAAAATTGCATTCTTCCATCACCTAAAAGGGGGTGTCAGGAGAATGAAGCCAAACTCTTTGCAGAGGTACACAGTTAAAGGACAGGAGACAGCTGCCACAGACTATAGGAAAGGAAAAGAATGAATATAAAGAATGACTGAATATAAGGGGGGAAACAAGAATGTAAGGTGGTGGTGGTGGGAAATCTTCACAGGAATTGTGGTTTAGGACTTGAGCCCCAAGAAGTTGTAAAACTTCCGCATTTGGAGATTTCCTGAACTTGACTAGGGAAGGCCCTGAGCAATCTGATATATCCTGAAGCTGGACCTGTTCTGTATGAGCAGGAGATTGGACAAGGTGACCTTCAGAGGTCCCTTCCAACCCCAATATTTCTGATTTTTGTGGTGTAGAGATCAAGACCAATAGATGGAGTAATATGAATGTTGCAAGTTCTTGTTTCTGTGTAGACCGTCTTATTTATAGTTCATACTTTATTTAACAAGCAGAGAAAAGAAAAACATGATGCTGGTTTTTTCCCTCCCTAAAATTAAGTAGGCAGGAGATCAGCTGCTGTGTGCAGATTAGTTTGCCACGTTTGTTGAAGCATTGTATACAATATCAATGAAATAAGAAACAACCGATCATTTATTTCTGTCAGGCCTTTGTTTCCTCACACAGACCAGTTTTGAATGAATCCTAATAATGGTTCTTAAAAGATCTTCATGCACACAAGACTATAATGCTAGCTTTGATATGAACTTTTACAACAAATTATTAAGTACAGGATAGTTAATGATTTCAGTAAAAAAATGAAGGATTTGTATTTTTCCTCACAAAATCATTGTAGCCTGGATGAGAAGATAATCTAAGGACATCTTTGACCAGTTAGAATAAAAACTAAAAAAAAGTCATCAAACTTTGCAGCCACTGACACCTGTTAAAATTCAAGCTCATGCTAGAATGTTGTAATGGATTGACATTTCTGCTGAAATGTGTACTGAGTGTATTTTTGTTTTAAATATGACTTCCTATCTTGGTATTTGCAGGTGCATTGTACTAAAGTGAACACAATCATTTGGTTAATTGCAGTTCAAGCTCATTAGGGAACTATAAAGGCAGAAGAATGAATGTAGCTGTGCATTAAATGGTAAATTATTTTGGGATGGGAAGCAGTCAGGTGTGTTGCCCTAGGCTATGATTTTCCCCAAATTAACATACATAGCAAAGAAAAAGAATGAGGCGGGTGGGAAGAAAGAAAGGGCACAGGTCACCAAAGCAAGCCTCCCAAACTTAAGTGATGCTGAAGGTAAATGTTGGTCGCTGAAGTGCCGAGAATCTAGCTGGTACTGGCTCACACCAGACAGTGTTTGTACTGGTTTCAGTTCATTCATGGTGAGATTCGTATGGTGAGATCCAAAGCAGCCCACCATTGTTCTTGCAGTTAACATGTAACTAAGCGGAACTTTAGAAGGTTTCATTGCAGCATGCAAGACCTCTTGGATATGCAATGCTTATGACTTCTATTACAAAACCATCCTTAGGCAGTGTATACTTGAGCAAACAGCCAAATATTTTCCCTCAGAGCTGCAGTGTGAGATTTGTAAACCTGAACATGTGCTATGGCAAAGCTTGGTTGCTTCCTTCTCTCTGCAGGACCTCAAGCCAGCAGGGATCCATGGATTTCCAGATGGTTGTGCAAGCATATTTTGCTGCCTCAGAATAATGTTAAGTGAAATGAAAGGTTTCAGGTTTGAATGGCAGTATGAGTGTCTCAGTGTTTGGGTGTATGTGTGGAGATGGCACAAAGAGTGATTTCTTCGGATGGCCATGATTTGGGTCTCCTGGAAAAATCAGGTTCCTTTATGTTTTCCATTTTACTTTGCTTGAAGTAGAAATACTTGTTTTGAGAAAGGAGGAAGGTGCTAGGAGGACTGAAAGAAAAAATTCCTCTGGAGCTTTCTTACCTTATAGTATATTCTATGTAGAATCCTGTGATTTTCGTTTCTGATTCATTTCTTGTTGGCTTCCTGAAAGCCTTTCAGTTTTATACTGCTCTAGTGAATTGACTTCAGAATATATCTGTAATATCTGAATGGCAAATAAGGTGTAAATGACCTGAAGTTTTTTTTAAAGTCTTGGTTTCTGTCCAGTCCTAAAAAAAAGTCCTTTTCTGGAAAAGAGTGAGAAATACCATTATTTATTAATGTTTATATCTGGTAAAACTCTGTACTTCTTAGCGGCTGTTTAATGATATTTGGTTCAATTTCTTTCTTCTGTAGTTGTATCCCAAAGTGAAAATAGATAACTGTGAACTGTTTTTTTTTCAGTTTGAACATAAGTATGAAAAACAACTAGTCTGAATTATAAAATTAATGACTCGTATACACACTTTTGTTAATCAGGAGAACAACTGCACTCCCAAGCCCAGAAAGCATATATATATAATAGATGAATATTGGAGATGAATATTTTCTTTCCTCTCTCTTGCATATCTGGTGCTGCATAGGGTCAGGGAAGAGCTTGTAGGACGGATCTGGTTGAATTTTTTCCAGCAAATTCTCTGTTCTTTGAAGTTCCACATTTGGCAGCTGCTAATGACTTTACTGTCCAACATGAGATCAGTAAAACCAGGTTTTACTGGTAGGCTGAGTTTCCAAGATTTCTTCCTTTTGTAGAACCAAATATGGGCAGTTGATTTGCTTTTCAATGTATATTGTATTTAACGAGATGGGTATTTGTTCCTAATAGCTTAAACACAGAGGTATATACTCTTGTCTACTCTATTCCAGTTATTTTAATCAGCTTTAGCTTGTTTTAGTACACTTATTATTTGTCTATTACATATAATAGGTCTGCAAAGAAAATGTATGCAACCTTGAGAGTCTAAAATGAAAGTTCTCGTCTCGTAGTAGACAGGTGATGAGCTATTCAACTAAAGCCAAGATAGAGAAAGGTAAGGAGAAAAAAAACCTCTTGCCTGATAACTGATCAAAAGTAGTAGTATGAAGAAAACTAAAAGCCACACCACCACACCACACCACCCCCATGACTAAACTGGTGCAGATGTCATCCTTTACTCGTAGCACACAGGTGAATAATTTTGAAAATACTTATGTTGCAGGAACAATTTCAGCCATTGTGGGATTTTCTGTTATGATGAGTGGATCTCAAATATAAAACTTGTCAGACATTTGCTGTAAATCAGGGCGAACACAATTCTTTGCTTAAGAATGCAGAAGTTTAAGTGATAGTACTGCTGCGTGTGTGTGTTTGCACACCTAGGTATGTGTGGCACATGCTTAGCATGGGACTGGCATCACCAGTTTTTGGGGGAAAGGAAAGGAGAAGTTTTGCTTGCCTTGAAGCAGAAGATAGTTGCCATTTGGAGCAGCTCTAGCACTACTGTGGTGTTGAGATTTGGCAGGAGAGTGGCTTTCACTTCATTTTCCTGCCAAATTCTGCCACTTAAATATTTCAAAATTCTCAGCTTGCATGTGCTCAGCTGATGTTTTAGGGGAAAAATGTCATCTTTGCAAAGCCAACTTGGGCTTCTCCCTGCTGCGTGGGGGCTGCTCTTCCATGGCTTCCACCTATGATGGGTCTGTCCCTCAGGGAGATGGGGGAAGGGTACAGTTGAAAGAGGAATTGCTCTGGAATCGTAGCTGTGTTTTCAGGATAGGTGTAATCTCATGAAACCCTGTATGCCTGCTTGAGTATCTCCTTGTGTACTCACAGGATAGGGGTGGTTCTTTGCAAAGAGCTCTTCTGTCTCCATAATGCATAGGAACATGTGAAACAGTAAAAAGAGGAGACTTCATTTTGGGGAGGTAATAGAAAAATTTGTGTTCAGCCTATTTCCTTTCAGAAACCTGAAACGAGGCTAGTGATTCCTGCGTTTTGCCCTTCTGAGCAAGTGTCTGCAAAGTCCCCAGACAAAGTGTGTGCTCATCTCCCTAATCTGCACAGCAGATAGGCAAAGTGCTCTACTGCACACAGGTACTTCATTAACTTTAACTACTGGGGTCTCTTCAGTAACTCCAAAGGTCCCAGCCATACTGGAATTTGCTTCCAGCTATGCAGTGGATTTTTGTAGCTTTTTTTTTTTTTGTAAGTCAAGGACATCTCTCGCACATGCAAACTATATTTAAAAAATGCTTAGGACATACCAAAATTATCTTGCAATTTTAATTCTTTCTTGCCCTGCTCCCATCATCTGTGTTGTGATACAGTCTTTAATTAGACTACTACAATTACAGATCTGCTCGGGGAATGAATCAGAGTTGTGTGGTAAAAGACACCATTGTCCAAGGATCTCTACCCTGTTTTTTGGCAGGAGTGGAAAAAAAATTTCCACCTCATTCACCATTCTATGGGAAGAGAAGAAAATATTGAAGGCTGTTTAGATGTATGCTAGAGAATTAATGCTGTCAATGCTTCTGCCAGAGTGATTCCAGGCAAGTTATTTAAACCGAACTCTTCACTGGTGGTCACTAATTAAGTGTTTCTCATATTCTGGGTATCTAACTTGGGACCCTGGTGTCTGACCTGAAATCCTCAGCAGTCACAGTTGCGCTAGAATCTCAGGAGAGCTGCAGTGTTGAAAATGTCATTGTAGCACTATGACAAATGAAAGGCCTTTGGCATGCCAGTTGCACTAGCACCATAGCTGTGGATCCTTCAGCTCTCCTTTACTTTCTTTGCTTCACAGCAGGGGAAAGGTTGTCCCTTGGCACTGTTGGGAAACAGGATGAATTTAAGTTTGTGACAATTACAAGTAATGACCTCAAGAGTGCCATGGCAAAACAGACAAGGATATTGCTAACTGCTGCTGCAGCCAGGTTTGAGTCATGTGCAGCAAAGGGGGCCTGCAAGCATGCAGCATGTGCCAAGGCTTCTGTTGATTGTGGCTTTGCTGCCCCTTCCTTGCTGGCAATCTCTGGGGAAAATAGGAGTGTGGTCATACCGCTACAGGCTGTGTCATCATACACATGCATGAGAACAGGCAAAATTGCTCCATTTACTGTAATTCTGGCTTTTTCTCACTTTTAAGTGCTTCTCTTTGCAAGAACATAAGTCTTTTTGTGATGGTTTGGAAGGTACCTGCCTTCCCCCCCCCCCATTGTAAAATCAACCAGACTAGACTTAGCCGGCTGAAAGTTAAGGAATGAAGCTATATTTACAGCTTAGCACACTTTACAAGGAGATGTATATTGTGTGTGTGTCTCTGTGTGTGTGTGTATATATAGATATATATGCCCACAATATACATGAATATTTACAGAAATATACAAGTTAAAGNCTCTCCAAGCCTGTGTCTTATCTATGTGCTCTTGTTCTTCTACATCTCAGCAAGTCTGAGTGAAGTAGACACCACCATTGTTTTCTTTCTACAGCCTACAATATAATTTTCTCCATTAAAATATTCCAACCAGCCTCAAGCCAGCACACTTCTTTATCTGTTCTGCGAGTAACAAACATCCCTATACACCCCTCAGCAAAGAAATGGCCCTTTAAGGCAGAATGAGCTGTGTTAGTGGCTTGTTATTAGAAAGAAAACTTGGAGGCACAAATGTTGATCTTTTACTGCACGGCAGCTTATGGCCCGATAAAAGGTTTCTGAAAATAGGTTTGATTTAAGTAAAACAACTATCTGCACTTCAATTTTTCATGTGTGAACACTTCACAGAGTGCTTCTGTAAACTTCATTACAACACAGGCCATTACGTGCCAAATTGTAAGTTTCAGGATCTTTGAAATTAGGCATCTGCTATCTCTTGCCTGGGGTTTACTTAAGGAGAACAAGAATTCAAAACATGGATGTGCACAATCTTTAAAAAAATACTAGTGTTTACAGATTGACCTTTACTTTCTAGTGTTTACCTAAGGGCTAAGTATTTGGAATTATACTGTGGCTTATAAATGTTTATCATATAATACAAGTGATATCAGAACTCTTACAAAAATAAGACTTCCCTGGAATGATTTAACTGAAAGAACCACAGTGAGGGGAAAGGAGGAGGGAAACATAGCTGGAAGAAAGGATTGGAACTGCCAGTGCTTCAGTTTTGATTTGAGAACAGTCCTCATGGTGTTGCTGCCGTGCCAGCAGGCCTCTCTCTTGGGGGGTGGCAACATGCTACTCCACAGCCTGTCTTATATCTGCTACTCTCACCAGGTAAAACCCATGGCCTTCAGAGAGGCCCTGGAGTCCAGCCCTTAAAGCTGGTAGAAGTGCCCCAGCTGCTGGAGAGGATACAAAGTGAGGAGTGAAATGCAGCTGAGTAGTGGCAAATGTGGAAGCAGGGACAGCCTTGAGGAGGTAAAGCAGTCATGGTGTGGAGATCTGTGCAGGAAATGCATTCAAGGTGAGACTTGGCCCATAGAGGTGTGGAAGTGAAAGCTCATCTTGAAAGCTGATACTTGGTAGTGGGGCTGTTATGCAGTCACTCTGCAGGTATCACATGGTGTAGAGAAACCCATATAGCTATTTGATGTACTTTGTTTTTCTACAAAATTGTAGAATCATACCCTGATCAATGTTTTTTTGAGAAGCTGAGGGAGATACAATGAGATGGTGTCAGATTCCCTGTAGGGAGTACTGAAGAGAGCTATAACGTAGCTCTTAGCTTATACTTTGTTGCCCTCACCATACGGTATCCTGAGTACCACAAGTTGACATTATTCTTTGTAGAAGAAGCTGGAGTCTTCCCTTATCTAAAAAAGTGGTGGTTTTCAACATGCCTTTTCCACAGAGGTGTAGGAAGCTAGCAGTAGGAATTTGGTTTGAGAAAGGTGGCTAAAAGTGTCATTACTGTGTCCTTTTTCTCTGCTGATGTAAACATGCTGAGACTCTGTTTGGATTCCTCTGCTGTCAGAGAGGACAACTCTTGAGTCAGGCTTTGGTGGGTTTCTTTTATCAGGTCTGCTTACTGATGAACTTTATTGCTTATCTGCCTGCTTGATTAATTTCCCATTTCATGCCTGTTTTTTTACTTAGCTTAAGAATGAACTCATCTTTCTCCTCTCTCTCCATGAGCAGCAACCAAGTATTTCTAAATACTGTAGAGCTACAAAGATCAATGTGTTTGACTCTTGATAGCCTTGGTGATCTTGGCTTTAATTCAAACTACCCCATGATCTGGCATATTGCTGTGATGAAACAGGAGTTCATGGGAACAGACGTTATTGTTGCTCCTGCATTTTTTTATGACCCTAATGCACCATTAGTGTGCAGCGATGCCACCATAACAGTGCCAAAAATCAATGCAAATGGAAACAATTCTGTCTTCTGCTGTCTTGATTCCAGATTTTTATATCATCTGTACCTAGACAGGCTTTTGAAATGCTCTTGAAACACTGAGGATCTTGGGGTTGCTGGGGTTTTTTGCTTTGGTAGGGGTGGTTTCTATCTTTTTTCCCCCAGTTGTGTGGATAAGGCCCTGCATGATTTTAGTTGTGGATTTTATCCAGATGCAAAAGCTGTGATCTTAATTAGCTGCTCTCTGGTTAGCTTGCAATGGAGAGGAGGATTATATTTACAAGAAGTGGCTATTCAAGAGGTGGCTGTTTTTTCTTGAAGTAGAACGCACTCCCTGGTTTGCCTTGAGACCATCAGGCACACCTCAGCTCCTTGGGTCAAATATACCAGTGTACTTCCTGCCCACCTTGTCCATGTCAATGTGTACCATTTGGTGGGCCAGGACAGAGCTATAAGTAAGGAAATGAATGCTTCTACTGCTGCATTGACTTCCAAGCACCCTTGAAATGTGCAGTTTAAAATCTCTGCTGGATTCCTAAATTTGGACAACCTGGCTTTTGATGCTTCTGCTCTGCAACTTGTCATTGAGAAGGTAAAATACTGCTGTTCTAATAGGACTTTTGTACTGTTGTGTGGTTTGGGTTTTTCTGTTTGGTTGGTTGGTTTTGCTGGCACATTTGGCTGTGAAGGCCGGAAGTGAGTGGGTGAATCATGCCCGGACATGCCAAGGTGCTCCATTCAGGTGGTATCCCCAGACTTTGCTCCAATCAGGGAGAAACATAGTTTAAGCAAGTATCCCTCTTGGGTGAGGAGGGTGGCCAAGTTGAGCTATGGAGAGCTCTGGATCTGTGGGAGCACCCACAGTGGCAAGTACATGGATGGCAAACCAGGGAGATGTTGGGGAGACAAAAAGCCATTGTGAGAACTGAGGTAAGATGGGGGTCAAGGCTTTGGCTAGCTCTTGCCGTTGATCTTGGGCTGGATCACATTTCTCGTTGCCTATTTTGGCCCTTCTTCTGATTTCTCTGTGTGGTTTGATTTGCCCTGCTGGAGTAAACGGAAAAATGCCAGGCTCCTCGTTCTTGCAGATCATGGGCCTTGTTGCTGGCCAGAGGAGCAGCACTGTCCATGGCAGTGCTTATCTTGCTGGCCTTGGGGTTCTCTTCGCACTCTTGCTGATGACATAGCAGCTTTCAGTCACACTTCTGTGATGAGCCTGCCTAAGCAAACTTTGCTGCTGGTGGGGTCACAGAGGATTTATTTAATGTAATTATCACAAAACTGCTGCAGGCCTGGCTGAGTGAGGAGTGCTTGAATTTCCAAAATTGTTGAAAGACCTTTACATAAATAATTTTTTTCTCTCCCACCCCCCCTTTTTTCTCTCCAAATCTATTGCAAGAGAACTAAATGTAAAACAGGTTTACAAGTTTTCTGTGAATGCCTCCAGCATTAGCTACAATTCATTAACACAGCCTTGAAGAGGTCCTATTCAAGGTCTTGTTTGCAGGAATAGGGAGTGAGAGGCCTTTTACAGTGTAATGCCTTCCCATTCTTTCCAGGAACAGGTTTGATAAGTTGTGTTTCCTGCCTGACTTTGAAGCTACTTTTTTTTTTTTTTTTTTAAATGCTCAGCTACATATTCTGATGTGGATGGGTTTGTAGGACTGGTGGTAAGGAGACAGGCTTGCCTCCGTCCTGTCCTCCTTCCTGTGTAACCTTACATAACACAGTTGAGAGTAAAGTGTGTGTAAAATGAAAGTGAATTCAGAGGACACTTTTAAACCATCATTCCCACAGTGTGTATGCTAAACAGCCACACTGGGAAAAGTCCTAGGAAACAGCATTTTTGAGCATGCCTCAGTGTAATTCTCCCACCTTCTTTTAGGCAGCTGAACTATGTGTAGCTGCCAAGTCAAACTCATCATTTCTGACCCAATAGATGCAGAATAGGTAGAAAAGCAGATATAATTCCTTAGGTTACATGTGTCGGTCTGATAGAGGCAAAGCTGCTCGTTAACTGGTATAGAGTGGAGAGCAACCATGAATCTTCATATGTATCTAGTTAGAGCTAATTTCACTTGGGAGAGATGCGACTCCAGTGGCTTTGGTAGGGCTATTCCTGATGGATGCTGGTTGCTTAGGGCAGAATGAAGCCCAGCTTGTCTTACAAGTATTTAATCCTTGGTCATACATATGAATAGATGATGGCAATGCTCATTTGGTCTGAATGCTTGAAGTGGCCTATTGATGTGCCACAGGAAAAGCAGAAGTTTTGGTTTTAGGACAGGCCTACAGACTACTAAACTGGATTTGCATGTTTATTCTAGGAATTATTTTCTCTAGGTTATGCGAGAAATCTTTTTTGCTGAGTGTGGAGCAGTTCCTCTCACATCAGTGGCTAGAATTTTTGGATTTGGGGTTTGCTAAGAGAAATGCTTGACAATATCTATCTCTTTGTCCCTGGTCCTTTGAGGTGTGTCAACTATTTTCCCTCTTCTTTCAACGCTTGGGTTTCCAAATGCCTCCCTTTCAATGGCCAGTGGCAAGTGAATTTCTTTTTTTCTCTTTCGAACTGTCTGATAGACTGAACAAAGGGAAAGTGAAGCCACTTTTGGACTGTCCAGGTCAAATGGCCATTCATGTGGAGTGAATGAATCTAGTAGCTTAGTAATTGAATAGTGGCCTTATTTTTCTTCCATGCAAACATTCCAGTACCTTTTTCTGGTTTACTCATCTTTCCAAACAGGCCATCATCCAGTGCTATCTCTGAAACTGCTGTTGGATAATGCTGGACTAGTACAGTACAGATGTTGGTTCATTATCAACTCCCCTATCAATATAGTTTCAACAAGGGAGAGTGTCTTAGTGGGATGACTGGCTAGGAAGTTAGCTTGTTTCCTTATTCTGTGAAGGCTGTTACTAGTTTTATGGTGATGACTGTAAGTTTTGGTCTTGATTTTGAGCTTAATATTACATCCACACTGACTTCTCTGCAGATCTCAGGTGCTGATAACCTGATGACCTTTCACCATGCAGCAGTGAAATAAATAGAAAGGAAAAAACCCCACAACCCTCCAAAAAAACCTCAAAACCCATCTATTCTCTTAAAACACTGAATTCGTAAGCTATCAAAACATCCAATACAGAGCAAATATTTCCTTTTGAGTTTGCAAGCTGTGTGCTGGGAAAACCAAATGAGAGTCCAGGCCCTACCATCGAAGATCAAGGCTGCACAGCTAGTGCCAAGATGCCATTGATGATGAAGATGCCATTAGCTAAACCACCAATGACTGTAACAACACACACTTTTCCTGAAACATGCTGCCTTTTGTTTTAATGTACTTTTATCATATCCTCATTGTGTTGGCATCATTTTGTACTGAAAGATTATTAGGTCTCAAATTTTAAGAGAAGCCAGCATTTACTCTGAGGAAAATGAGATTTTTCCAGCATTGTTGCCTTCTCCAAGCTTTCTTTCCTGAGGGCAGCTGTGTTACATTAGTGGGGCAAAATGAGAACTCCTGAGGCTGAAGGCCTACTGGTGAGTGAGCTCCCCTCTTCATGGCTGCATGCACTTTTCTAGCATGTTACCTGTTTATCCTCCTGAAGTAGCTCTAGGGCAAAGGAGGTTGTGTTAGCTTTGAACTAGCAGAGTTTTCTTACCCTCAAAGTGATATAATTAATCTCTTTTGAACCTAGCAGAGGAGTTTAACACTAGCAAAAATCCATAAGGAAGTTCTGAACCAAGACTTTTGGTCTATACCTGCAATAGCTGATGTTCAGCTTGCCTGGTGAAGAAGCCCATGAAAATACCCTTTGAGCTCCAGAGGATTTTAAACATTTGTATGCAGCACTGACTTGGAGACAGGAAGCAGCAATACATCAGCTCAGAACATAGCACTGTTTGCAGAGAGAATCCAGAATCCTATTGCATTTGCACAGCAATGAGTCTCCTGCCCTGTAAGGATGCTCCTTATGTTTTTTTGTCCTTCTGTGAGCTTTCCTTAAGTGTAGTACCTACTTCCATTTACTGATGGAGGAGAAGCTTCATCAAACACTTTACCTCAAAGCTTGTGATATACAATTTTTAAAATTAACTCTATTCAACAGAAGTATCAACAATTTTAGTTGTGACTGCTAACACAGACACAAATTGCAACTCAAGGGTTTGCTGTTAGGAGTTTTAGCTGTTGACTCTTTCTGAAGTTGATGCTAATTCCAAGCATAGTTTGCATTGCTTCAGTCATCTGTCGTCGCCCCATCTGCCACACCCTGCTTTTCACATTTCTACTTTGCTATTGAAGTCCTTAGCTTCTTGTAGCATGAAAGCATCAACCTCACAGCTCCATTTGCAGGTGAATGATGGTCTCTCCCACAGGCTCTGCAATGCCAGACTCTCCCTGTCAGCAGAGGGATGCTCTTTTACCTGGTAAAGAGACTCCACTGTCTGTCAGCTCATTTCCTGTTACTGAGGATTAAAACACCTTCTTGCTCTGGGGGCAGATGGCCACCTCTCCTCCCATCCTCTCAGGTGTGGGGAGGCAGCCAAAAATTAGCTTAAAAGAGCAAAGCATAATCTGTTCAAAGGAGAACAGAAAAGGAACATTTTTCAAACAGCTTAATGAAGCACTTGTAAGGACTGCCAGGGACAGATTTCCATTCTACACAGGATATTCATTAGAAAAGTAAACACCCTCCAGCACCATTTGTAGGAACAAAGCAGCTTGCATTTTATAACGAGGTGTAAATTTAATGAAGGAAGGGACTGGCAGGGGAGCAGGAGGCAACTAACCAAACGACAGACACCTTTTCCTGGGAGGACAGGTCAGCTGTGCTGTCTTGCTTTGCTGTGTGGTGAAGAAAGATGGGATAGGCCCTGGGGGGATGTGGAGGTGGTTGGCCAGTGTGGGGTGGTTGAATCGGGGTTCTCCATAGCCAAATGTCTCAGCTGAAGAACCAAGTCCCCTCAAGGCTAGTTTCAGGGAAATCTCTGGGGCATTTGTTTGCTGAGGCAAAAGTACTACTGGAATATGTAGCTTCAATAGAGTTCATCTGAACAGCTTTGGGAGTTGGATCTTACAGCTTTCACCTTTCCTGCACCTGGGCAAAGAACCCCCAAATCCATGCAATTAGAGGGTGCCATACCCTTCCACTTTTGTGCCCCGCTCCCAAGCCTGAGTCCTGGGACTTTCTGAGCCTGCTGTCAGGGTCCCTGATTCTTGCAGTGACCCCAGGGTAAGCTAAAGTAGCAGGTATTCAAGTATCAAAAGACCCATCTCTTTCTTTATTTCACAAGGAAACAAACCCTGTGGAAAGATTTCACATTTTTTCCTTCTTAAAATGAAACAACAAATCCTGAGTAATTTCCTTTCTGTGGGAAATTGGTTTTCTGAATCTGCTGTCACACACAGACACTCACGAAATGTCACAGCTTCTTGCAAAACAAAGTGTGGTGCTTCAACCACTTCTGGTCTGCTTATGATATCAATGGTTTTGTGACTTGCTGGGTAGAAAGAGCTGGTCTAGGGCTAAGGTGTACTTGTCAATGGGTCATTCCAGAACAGCCACAGTTCTGGGGTCGCTTGCAGGAAAAGGGAGATGGAGAGTCCCAATCTGCTTTTCTGAAGGGGCAAGAAACCACAGGAACCTTTTATTCTGCCACTGATGGAGGATGAAGGTAATTTGTGTGCTTGCAGGATTAGCTAGATGTCACTGAAGGGTATCTGGGAGGTGAGGGTGAGTTTTTCTGCATTACCTGCCAGGACTTTAGACTCAAGCCTATCTTTTGTTTTCATACCTGTTGTTTTCTACCATGGAATTTCTACCAGAGCATTCAGCCTTCACAGTTGCTCTCCATGGGGATAGGGACCAAACTAACCTGCCCTCTTGGCTCCAGGAGAACAAGAGCAACTGTAGTGGTTGGCCAGGGAGGAGGGTTAGGAGTTGTCGGGAAAGCACACAACATGAGGCCAAGTCTTATTTAATGATGCTATCCTGTTTTTGATCGCAGCCTACAGCAGACTGGAGAGGAGGGCAAAAAAAAAAAAAAAAATAAAAAGGCCATGGGAGAAATTCTGGTCGTGAACATATACAATCAGTCTGAACGTTGTCACAAATGAGGTCATTTCTTGTGTTTATATTTGTACACGCATTGTACGCTCCCCACTCCTTCTCTTGTCACTGTGATGCGAAGGGAATTTCCTGCACACACATGGTATTGTTGCAGGGCTTCTGTGAACATAAACCACTTCAAGTGGCAAGAAGAATTAATATTCTGTTCTGGCAGTAAAAATACAAAGTTAGGGAAACTCCCTCAAATAATTTTACTTCTGGTTCCTTGCTGCATATTTTATTAGAAGATTAGAAAGAGAAGTGGCTACATTTAGCAGCTGCTGACATGTTTCGGCACTCTCAATATGCAGGAGTCTGCTCTTAAGTGCCGTAAATCAGCCTGAATTTGCTGTAGCCTGGCCATGCGGCTGAAGAGGATTCTTGTGGAGAAGGCCAGGTGGAGCCTGCCTCTCCTAGTATACTGTACTAGCAGATCTATGAGAACAAATGTGCTGGAAGAAGGTTTTTCCTTGCAGCCTCACCTTTACATCTATGTCACTCATGATAGTGGGGCAAGTTGAAAATGTGTTTCCTTTGGCTTCTAGTTCCCAAGAAATAGAAATACACCTATTTCTTTGGGTATAGAATAAAAAAATCCTGGATTGTGCTGGGAGCGAAGGGTGATGGGATACAAGGTGTGCAACTAACATTCAGGTGCAGTCACCCATGGAATTCTTTTCAGTGGGCCAAATTAGGAGAGATCCAAAGTGGCTGAAATACTCCAGCAGAGTCCAATTAAAAGCAGATGGGTTAAAGGAAAATTGCCCCACCCCCATCCTCCCACTCATGTCCCCAGCAGCAGCCTCAGCTGTAAAGCTGTTCTTTAAGGGCAGGAGAACTTTCCTGCTGAGGGCAGGCCAACAAAGCCAGTCCTAGAGCTAAGTCTCCCAAGCCCAAGGCTCGAGGGCATGGCAAGGTTGTAACACACCAGAGCTGTGAAAATACACTGTTGAGGCTTGCGGAGAGAGCCATAACTGAGAACACCCCAAGGCTGTTGCAGTGGGTCCATCTCCCCTCTCCCTCCACCCTCTGGCAGCACCTTACCTTCTTCAGATGGCATCAGTTTGACAACACCTAGCTGGGGGCCAGGCTCTGTCCAGGAGTATAACTTTGCTTTCTGTACCTACTGCTGATGCCCCAGCCTCTGAGTGCAGGCAGGGCAGCTGTCACCAGTGAGGTGACAGGCTTGGGGCAGCACTGTGGTCCAGCAGCCAGACTTGAAAGTAAAAGAGTGGTGCCCCAGACACTGCCCTAGCAGACCTCTTCCAAAACTGCACTTGGAAGAGGCTTCAGAGTGCAAAAAACCCAACAGAGAATAGAAAAAGACAGCAAAACCCAAAAGAACAAAAAGCCAACCCTCATGTAACCCCAGGGCTGGAGGAGTAAAAGTGCCAGAAAACACTTATATTGGGCTCCCTCGATATCAACACAGATGAACTGGATCCCCATGCTTCCCTCCAGGCTCTAAACTTGATTCCAAATCCCATCCCCACTCTAATTTAAGGGCCTCCAAATTAGACCCTTGGATGCCTTTCAAAGCTTTGTATAAATTGAGATTCTGTATCTAGCAGCAGAGGCTTGTCCGCTTGCTGGAGCAGCCACCAGCTGTAACTATCTGCCCAAGCTGTCCAGACTTCTGGCAGGGAAAACTGGGGTCCAAATGTGGTGCCTGGGTGACCCGTGGAATGTGGCTGTGAGCCATATGGGGTCCTGGGGGTGGTATCTGCTCCAGCCATTCAGTGTTAGAAAAACCTTGGTGCTGCCAGAGCGCTGGAAGCAGCAGGGCTGTGAGAATAAGCAAGTTCTCTGGTGTGCTGACCAAAATGGAAAAATCTCAGGAGGATAAAAAAAGTTCCTTTCAGGTCAATTTGAAATGTTCTTGGTGTTCTTCTTCTTCCCTCCTCCACCAAACCAGCAATCAAAGGAAAAAAAAAAAAAAAAAAAAAAAGATGGTTGGGGGCAACCGCCTGCACCCCAACAACTCATCACAGAATGTGGTGCAAACTGAAATAATTTTGGTCAAGCTGTATTTTTCACAGTTCATTTTAAAGATTGTTGTCGTTGCTGCCCAGACCAAGGATTCTCTTGTATTTGCCAAAGAAATTATGCAGTCCTAGGTGGTGGAAGCTTTTCATGGGAGAGGGAAGAACCAGAGATTTTTCATGCCTGTGTGCACCTCAAGTGTTTCCTCCTGTCCCCCTTGCATCCACTTTCCTACTTGCCTTTCCTTCAGGTGTTGTGTCTACCACTGAGCTGTCCCATGTGTGAGTGGGATGCAAAGGTACACAGCTGTGGGTACAGCTATCTTCTGCAAATACTGGAGGGGAGAATGACTGACTCATTTACAGAGAGTCTCCAAGGATGGCTAGAAAAGGCCACTTTAAAGCTGCTAGTGGTGCTGGGTGGCCATCGTGGTCTTTTCTCTTGTTTCTCACCAGCTCCATCAGTTCCTGTCTGCCCTCCCCATTCACTGTAGCTGCTGGAGTATCAGATCCTGAGCAGAGGCCGAGTACTGTTCTGGTCTGCTTGGAGGTAAGCAGGATTTTCCAAAAAAATGAAACAAAACAGCTGAACATAGTTAATTTCATTAAGCTTCATATTGATGCAACTGAAAATGTTGTCCTAACTCTAAATAATTGTTAGCAGGCTTCTGAGCCCAAACTCAGAGTGGACCACCTCATTTCATTGCACTGGCACTGCATGCTTTTAGTGAGTGGATTGATTTAATAGTTAATGATTAAGTGACCAAGATGAGCAAGGAGTTGGGAGGTCATTTACTCAGGCATTTCCACATGACTTTAGGCCTGGACTGTCCAAAGAGCTGCAGGTGCAGGGAATCCTGAGCCTGTTTTTGGCACCCAGGGCAGATTCCTCTGTTTTTGGACCAGCCAATGGGTCCTGATTACAGCAAAGTTTGGTGGGGTTTTTTTGGATTTTTTTTTTTTTCCACAGAAAATTTGTATGTGAATTGAGTNTTTTTTTTTTTGGTCATTGTTTGTTTGTTTTTTTGACGCAGAAGTGGAGCATTTCAGGATGGCTAATTTGCTGCTAATGCCAACTGCTTTAAACTGCTGTGCTTTGAGTGAGGGATGTAGGATCTGACAAAGATTTTTTTTTTTCTTTTCTGATGTGCAAGAATATTCCATATTTATCAGCCTTCCTGTGAAATGTGAGAAATTTTCTTTAAATGAATAACAGACAGGAAAGAAAGTAGTCATAAAACCTAAAAGATATATTTATCCACGATATCACCATTAAATTGTCAAGTTATCCTCTAATTTCTTTGTAAGTTTTAAAACTTTTGCAGACAGACAGTAAACCTCAAGGCAATAGAACTTGTTTCTACTCCCACTAAAGCTGGTGGGAAACCTCCCATTTATTTTGGTGTATAGGACCAAACCCCCAGCACAAATAACTAGCCAGTGAAGGTGCTCTGTGATTCTTCCTTCCATGTCTCACCCTTCCTCTCAGAACTTCTGAGGCCGGGCCCAACATTGATCTCATGCACAGACTAGGAGCATCTTTCTTTCTTTACTTCTCCCCCAACCCCCCCTTGCCCATCTTCTTTATGGGTTTTGATCTCTGCCTTTGAAATGGAAGCAAATTCCCTGCAGGGTGCTGTGTGATCACTTGTTGGGTGTAGCCGCATGCTTTCACTTCTTGCTGTAGGTGAAATGGCTCATGTGCAATGATATTAACTCTCTGGTAGGCAGCCGTCTGCAGCAGGAGTGATATGCTGCATTCCTTCTCTTTTCCTAGACACATAACAGAGGAGGCAGCTTCTCCCAACCCATAAAACCTTGGTAAAGCACGAGTGTGTGCTGTGGAGTCAGGTAGTGCTATGAGAATGCAAGATAGATGAGAAGCAATGTTTTAGGCACGGACAGATTTTGGACAGACACATCTGTACAGTTAACTTGGGTTAGTTGATCTAATTAAAAGATATTATCTTGTTCTGCAAAGTTGTGCCTAATCTAACAGTTCAATGTCAGTTATGATTTACTTGCCATGAAACAAAATGCCATTTCCCTTTTGTTTCACTGGGATGAAGCAGTTGGTGAAGGGAGTTGAAGAGGGAAGTTACAGTGATGGCATAAGTGCTGGGAGAAAAAAAACTCAACTGTTGTAACAGTATGGTTATAACAGAAGTATGATTAGGCTTAGGCCAGAGAAGTATGTAAGAATATGCTTGTGATTTGCTTCCAACAAAATTTTTAAGCCCATGCTTCACTATAAGCATGACTGTTTCATTGCTTAAGGTTAAGCACGTGCTGAAATACTCATCTGGAGGTAAGCCCTGGCTGGCAAGGCTGAAAGAAACAGCTATCACATAATCGACTTCCAAAGCAAGAGCCTAATCCTACTCAGTCAGCTATTTTGGGGGAGTTTCCAGGAAGGCAGAAAGATTGCAGGAGGTGGATCCACTTCTCTGATCTTACAAATTTCCTGGCAGGTGCAAAAGCCACTGCTCTGAACAATACCAGAGGTGTTTGCAGGATTGGCCTGAAGGCTTTGTCTGCAGCAGAAGATGAGGTTAACAGGCTATTTAAAACAAACAGCCCCACCTCCCTCCAAAAATTTCGTGAGGATGGTCTCTGGTTGTGGTGTGATTTTAAAAGATTTCAACAGGTTTGCTCTGAAACTGTTCCTATAGCTCTAGAAAAAAAAACCAAAAAAACCCCACAATAACCAAAACCCAACCCAAAACCAGTATTTGGTCTTTTGTCTCCCTCACTTTTGCAAACTCATACTCCACTCACATCTGTATTAGCAAGTCAGTCTGGGCACCTCTTCTTACACCCCGTATCTTGGATTTCCATATTACTTAAAGAAAAGCACCAAGTGACACTGAGCAGTTATTTTTTGAGTGATGTTTACTTGTTTAGTAACACTTCTAATTGGAAATTCTCCAAATAATTATGCCTAAGGCACGTGTGTGTGCGCATGCATGTGTGAGTCTGTGTGAGAGATGGGGTAAACTATGCTGTTTACTCATGAAAAAATGCATGTGCACACATGCACTAAATAACAGGGAAGAAGGGAAAGAAAAAGCATTTGCTTACAGATACGAAAAGCAATTCCAAAAACTAGTTTTATTTTAAGCCCTTGGAGAATGTCACAACATTCATGAATGCAATGCCAGCTGTGAAATACAGGACCACGTTTACAGCAGGCAGAGAGAAAAGCAAACGCAAAAGGAAAGGAAATAGGATCAATGTGGGTCTGCTGCTGTGTGCTGCTGGGGTGACCAAGGTCTTTTTGGGACCACAAATAGGTGTTTAGCAAGGAGGCTGGAAAAGGAGGCTTTGGGTGCTCCACGCTTTGTCAGAACTGCGTGCAAGGTCCTGTTTTCATTACATAAACTGTTGATAAAGGCAGAGTTGATGAAGCCACTGGATTTCTTCTATCTGGTGAGGTAGGTGATTGAAGTGTTTCCAGCTATTTCAAGCTTCAGAGAAAACTTGGGAGAGTTTTCAGCTTGCCCATGGTTTGGAACATGAGACGGGGTTCGCCAGCACTTACTGTCCTCCTGGGCTGCTTGGGCAGTGGCCGAGTTCTTCAGCCACGTAAGCCCCATGAGAGCTAATGCATCCTGGCCACCTCACAAAGGCAGTTGGATTCTTCTACCTACTCAAGGCTTTGCTACCAAAGTCCATGATGGCTCTAGGAATGACCTCTGCAGACATGCTTTCAGCATTTTGTTTAGGTGTAATTAATTGTGTCAGAGAATAAGCCACTTGTTTTCAGATCCCTAGTGAGTTTGTAAGCCAGGCTTTGTATGTCCCAGTATTAAATAATGAGGTGGAATAGCATGGATGATGATCATATGATAATAATTCATTTGTAAGGCACTGGGTGATCAGTGGACCCTATGTAGTGTTTCAGCAAAAACCTCACCTTTCATGGACAGGATGATCTACAGAAAAAGTAATGTGCAAGAAACAATGGAAGTTATCTGCAAGTATGTTCAGGAAAGCCTGGGGCTTTCAGATGCAAAGACAGAAATAAATTTAACATCTTGACTTCTATTCTTTTGTCATAATACAAAGTGGAAAGACGATGTTTAGTAAATGTTTACATCTTACAAAGAGGAGTTTTGCAAATTGCATTGTAGCTCTTTGGGAGGAACCAGGAAAGAGGGCAGGATGTTAACAACATAAAAGAAGAATAGCAATAAAACCCACCCCTAATATTAATTGTCTGAGAGGAAATGCATATATCTCTCATCAGGACATTTCAGACTCTACTTTGCATAGCTGGAAGCTTGAGAACACTAATAGCTTTTTGGCATGGAGAAGCAAGTTCTTGCATACTTGAAACATAACTCATTTACAGTTGTTTTGATGGATGCTTATAAGCAATATGGAGAAGCTCCCAAGTGACTTTGGCTTGCTGATCATCAGAGCCTGCAGAGTGTGGATCTAAGTCTGGCTCAGCTCCCTGACTTGGGCACTGGAGGGAACTGCTGTGATTAAACTTGTGCATTCATTTTTGGTCCTAAGGTTGCCTGTGTTACGCAATGAAAATCTCTTAACAAGTTTCCTTGTGAATTAATAATGCATCTGAAAGGATTTTTGAAGAATTGTCTGCATGAGCACTGTCACAGAGAATCCATCAAAATAGCTCTTCAACAAGGTGGCAACAGCTCACACTTCCTGGGGATCTGGGCCCTGGGTGTTTCAGGACAGTCTTCGGAGGGAGGCATAGCACAGAATGCTGCAACCTGGTCCTCTTTTTCCCTGAACCACTATGCTCTGGAATCAAATGCAGACTCAAAAGCCAGACAGTGATGTTTTAGGACACAAGTGACAGGGGAGGCATGGACCGACCTGCAAAAATTAGCCATTGAACTCTGCGTGTGTATTTGTGCATACATGTGTGTATGGAGGGAGGAGGAACAACAGGTTTGTGGATGCAGTAAAATCTTCCACCACTGGCCAATGCCAGACAATGGTGTAAAAGCTTCAGCTGTTGATGTTATTCACTTAGGCATGAGGCTTTGCTCCCTGTTTCAGTTTCTCCCACAGACTATTACCCATAGATAGGTTTGAAGATGAAGATTAGCAACATGATACTATCTCTTGTGGAGACTGACATATTTTCCCCAGACTCCAGCCCGTTTCTTCTGATGCCTTAGAAAGCAAAACAGTGAGCTTTTGGTCTCCACAGGCAGTTTCTTAGTCATAGAATCATAGAATGGTAAGGTTGGAAGGGACCTCAAGGATCATCTAGTTCCAACCCCCTGCCATAGGCAGGGACACCTCCCACGAGAACAGGTCACTCAGGGCCTCGTCCAACCTGGCCAACCTCCCTCCAGGGAGGGAACAGCCACAACCTCCCTGGGCAACCTGTTCCAGTGCCTCACCACCCTCCCTGTAAAGAACTTCCTCCTAACATCCAGTCTAAATCTCCTCTCTACCAGTTTAAACCTATTGCTCCTTGTCCTGTCATTACAAGACCTTGTAAATAGTCCCTCCCCAGCCTTCCTGTAGGTCCCCTTCAGATACTGGAAAGCTACTATAATGTCTCCTTGAAGCCTTCTCTTCTCCAGGCCCCAACTCTCTCATCCTGTCCTCATAGCACAGCTGCTGCAGCCCTCTGATCATCTTCATGGCCCTCCTCTGGACCTGCTCCAACAGTTCCATGTCCTTCCTGTGCTGGGGGCTCCAGAACTGTACACAGTACTCCAGATGAGGTCTGACAAGAGCAGAGTAAATGGTTACATTTCTGCCTCATAATTTTAATTTTGTGCTGAGTGAAATCTTACAAAATTTCAATAAGTGATATTTAGGTTACATCACGTTGTTGGGAAGAAAAGAAATGGAGTCATAAGCTGTGCGACTGTCAAGGAGTCCTGCATATAACTCAAGGTGTGGCTTTGTATGCAGAGGATACAAAGATTTCTACAGGAAGACTGGTAGAGATACAAGAGATACTGGTGGAGGTAGAGATTTTCTTTCTCATAGGCTGCCTAAGTGCCTATGTACTGCTTTCTTTCCAGGTCTTCATTTTCTCATTGGACATCCACTCTCTCTTCCCATGCCTGGCTGCCAGTCTTTGTCATTCATTGTGCTGCACATCTCTTCTGGTAGTTGGCAGAACTGCAGGAGTCTTTACCTGCTCCACCCTTGCAGGTTTTGGAGCCCTGCAGGGAGCTGCTGGCTTACTGCTCATGGACTTGTAAGGGCAGGTGAGTTGCTCTAAACTCCACCTAGTAGTGAGGAACGTGGAGAATTGGCTTGGCCAAGAAACTTTGCAGAAGATAGGTCTGGAGGGAAGAAAACTTTGGAGCTATTTGGGCTGTGCAGGAGGCTTAGGCTGAAAATTCTGGACATTGCTATTGGGTCTGCCCTCTTGTTTAAAGTGATTGGTGCTTCAGCATTTAAACAAATCAGAACAAACGGCTACAGTATTTTAAAAAAGAAGAAAAAAGGACAATATAGCACAAAAGTAATCACCAACCTTCATTTCATTTTCATGTTCATTATGATGCTAATCTCAGAAACCCCAGACATGAGCATGGACTCCAGCTTCCACAATCAGTTCTGTAACGCTGAAGTAAGAGGGGGCTGGAGCAGAAATGCCGTCTAGCAGCTGCTGCCCGTAAAGCAGCACTGCAGCTTTCTAGCTATACCAGGCTATCAGTGAGTTAGCCCTGTCAGCCTGCATGGTGTCCATGTTACCTCTCAGCCTTAGGGCTTGCTTGAAGGACCTCTCGTGCTGAGTGTGAAGGTATAGGGAAATGCCAAAAGTAGCTGGACAGTTTTCTGAGGTACTAATGACCCATCTCCCCAAAAGTGTTTTCATATTCTCTTTGGAAAAAAAAAAAAGGAGGTGGGGAGGTGGTGGAGTCACTGTCCCTGGGGGGGTTTAAGAGGAGACTGGATGAGGTGCTTAGTGCCATGGTTTAGTTAATTAGAAGGTATTAGGTGATAGGTTGGACTCAATGATCTCAAAGGTCTTTTCCAACCTGGTTGATTCTGTGAGAGTGACTATGATTTTCTTTTCATCCTCTACCCTCACCTCCTTTGCCCCTATTTCTGATCTTTTTTTTTGTTTTTTTTTTTTTTTTTGTTTTGTTTTGTTTTCCTTGCTGGCAAAGGAGTGTAAAATATTGAAAAAAGGCCAAAACCACAAGTGAAGAGGAAAAAGATGCAAACTTAGAGTCACTTTAGTCTTATTTAAATAACAGCACAGGACTTAATTTTTAGCATTTTTTTT